>KN886857.1:22327-33320 GCA_000934455.1 Apostichopus parvimensis
GCGATGGGGACTCAGACACTGTAGACGGCTATGTCACCCCAGAATAGTTTGCACTAGCTGCAACCCGGATATCCCAATTAGGATGATCGGTATCCATAACCAGTGTCTCTGTTTTACAGTGCGTATTGTCATGCCTTAGATGATGCGCATATACGTTCCTACTATTGTTGATGTTCTTACCACATATATGAGTTCACCCTTCACTTCCACAATTGTCCCAGGTATCTACTCCCCTTTTCCCCCTTTCAGATGTCTTACTCTTACTGACTGATAGACATCATAGGACCTCATTCTTGGGTTACAGCCATCATAACAAAACTTAGATTTAGTCTGACATTGTTCTACTGACCATTTAAGTGACGGTTTTACAAAGGAAAGTTGAGTTCGGGGAGCTCGATCTTTAAGAAGAGCTCTGCTGGCGTCTTGCCAGTCGTTGTATATGGAATGTCCCTATACTGAAACAGAATATGAGAAACATTATGCTGTAAGCTTAAAACTTTCAGATTTCTTAAACATTCTCTTAAATGTCTGAACATGTTTTTCTGCCAGGCCGTTGCTAGAAGGGTGATAGGGCAGAGTCAAAGTGTGTACAATGGAGTGATTTCTAAGGAATTTTTAAACTCTTTGGCTTTAAACTGGTGCCGTTATGGGTTACCACTTGTATAGGGAGTCCGAATTGGGCAAAAATGGTTCATAACCGAGAAATAGTAGCTGAAGTTGTAGTACTGGTCATAGGGAAAACTTCAAGCCATTTAGAGTCAACCAGTAACTAAAATTGCTCTCCATTAATTTCTGTAAAGTCTAAGTGAATTCTTTGCCAGGGTTCTGTAGCCCAGGGCCACAGAATATGTGGGGTTTTCTTGGGAGTATTTTGCTCACTCGAACAAACAGAACAAGATCTTACCAGATCTTCTTTCCTTATCCATCCCTGTCCACCAGACAAATGATCTTCCTTAAGAATTCAACGTGACATTCCAGGATCACAGTCATGTTATTTCATTTAATATGTTGTAGAAATGCCTGAGGAATAATAACACGTCTACCCCAAAGTACACAACCATCTTCTAATGACAACTCAAGACGGCCTCAGTGTTTCATTGGTACCATGCTTTGGCCATCCTGACAAGCCTCATTCAAATGCTGTGGACAAGACCACATCTTTTCTAGTGGCCTGTGCAATCTGAACGGCAGTAACAGGTAGCTGACCGACTACAGTATTAAAGACATACAGTAGCTCTCATCTGGATCAACAGTTTCATTTGAGCTGCGCTGTATTGGCAATTAACTTAACATATCCTCATTTGCATTTTGGGCATAAGTGTGATAGACTATATCATACTGATAGCCTGCCAAATTAAATCCAAGCATTGTATGTGCACTGCAGCTAAAGGCGGTATTGCTGAAGTTGGGCCAAAAATACGGTTCAAGGGTTGGTGGTTTGTAACTAAAGTGAACTTTCGACCATACAGATAAAGATGAAATTTCTTAAACCCAAAGATTATAGCAGTCTCTCTTTGTCTATTTGGGCATAGTTTTTACTCCGAGCACTTAGTGTACGAGAATCATAGGCGATAGGGCGGTCAGAACCATCACGAAATCTATGACTGAAAACCGAACCTAATCCACACCGACTCGCATCTCACTCAGTACCAAAGGTTTTGAAGGGAACAAAATGAGCTAGAACTTTGTCAACTGTATTAAGTATCTGCTTGGCATACATAAACGCTTCCTGACAAGCATCTGTCCAAAGACCGTCCTATTCTATTCGGATTTATGCTCAAGCAAAGCGTACAATGGATGAAATTTGGAAGCTAAATTGTGGACGAAAATTAACGTAGTAATTAATATCCCCAAAAAAGACTTCAGCTCTGAGGTATTACTTGGTATTGGTGCACACCTAATTGCCTCTATTTTGTCTTGCACAGGTTTAATGCCTTTGCCAATGAGAATATGCGCAAAATAGTTTACCTCTGACATGAAGAAATGACACTTGCCTGCATTTAAGCGCACATTAAACAATTCAAGTCGGTCAAAAAGAAGCTCCAGATTATTTTTCCAGAACATTAAAATGATCTTCGACACTGTTTGTCCCTACTAGAAAATCGTCTACATAGCAAAATACATTGGGAATACCATGCAGTATTTTGTCCATAGTGGACTCGAACAGCACTGGGGATGTTCTCACACCAAAGCATAGACATTCGGGGACTAATAAACTCTAATGGGTATTTAAAATTAGCAACTGTGCCAATTCTTGGTCTAGATGCAATTATTGAATGCACCGATAAAATCAATAACAGAATACACTGCAGGTTGAGAACCTTCCTGCACCAATTTAGCAAAAAAAATTTGTAGATTTGGAAGCTTATATCCATCGTCTTCAATCAGATTATTTACCTTTTTGTAGTCCCCACAGACCCTGACAGATCCATTTGCTTTAGGTAAATTTATGGTAGGAGACTCCTATTCACTAAATCTAATGGGATTAAAGATATCTGCCTCGATTAGTCTATTATACTCTTGTTTTACTTGGCCAACAGTGGAATACGGAACTGACCTACTCTTTTGATACACCTGATTTGCATTGGGTTTCAAACCAAACTAACAGTATTACGTTTGCTATAGGCAGAAGTGGCATTCTTGGTACCAAGACTATTCAGATTCGTTGGCTTAGGTTCAGAATTGATAGACAATATTTGGTTCCAATCTAACTTAACCTGGCTTAGCAAACCTCTACCAAACAAGTACGGGCATGTACCTCGTACAACAATAATATCAGCAATTTGGGTTGGGCCAGCTTATAAACTTAACAGGTACACTAATGTAGCCTAATGTAGAAATTGACTCTCCTGTGTAACTAATTTGAGCAAACTCACACATTTTCAACGGATACATGTCTGTAATACTACCTCATACCACGGGTCAGAAATTGTTGACCTTGTGGCACCAGTATCTACTGTATCTCCATCCAAACGCTATTGGTCTTTCCTTACCCAACTGATATAAGGATCATGTAAGGCGTTATGTTAGAACCTCCACTGTGATTGACATTGTAAAGTCCAAAGCCTTGATTCTGGTCCTCTTCTTGAACACTGTAGAAGTATACTCTGTCTTCTGGTTGAGCTTCGTCCACTGCAATGTTTTTGGTGTTGGCCGGCGTCCCCTTGGAAAAACATTGGAATCCTACTCAGTTTCTGGTCTGCGTGCTACTAACTTGTAGGTGTCCTTTCTACTTACTGTACATTTATGACAGATAACACCATTATATGGACAATCTGCACGCTTGTGTTGCACTTGTAATGGAGTGTTCCACAACTTCCAGATGGTTTAGAGCGAAAAAGCGACTTTCCTGTATAGACGGCATTACTGACATGTATGGGAGACGGGTTAGGGTAATCGTTGGTAGCGAACGAAGCCATTTTGTTGGATAAGCACATGGTCTTTGCATCTTCGAATGTTAGATCAGCCCTTGAATACAACTGCGTTTGAGTTTTGGACATTTTGGCATGTAATCCAGACACAAGACGGTCCCGATGTGCTTATTGTAGAAAGTTCCCAAATTGCAGGTTTTTTAATAGTTTATTGGTGTTGGCTC
Source organism: Apostichopus parvimensis (assembly GCA_000934455.1). Taxonomy (NCBI): domain Eukaryota; kingdom Metazoa; phylum Echinodermata; class Holothuroidea; order Aspidochirotida; family Stichopodidae; genus Apostichopus; species Apostichopus parvimensis. Next base: position 25,923 of record KN886857.1, read on the forward strand.
CCATGACAGCTAGAAAGAAACTTGTATGTTTGTCAGCTGCTATGCCATTAACTGCAAACAATTTATCGCATCGGTCACAATAATCTTCAAATAATTCCAACTTTTGGTCGAAGACTCCAACGTTTCCTGAAAACAGCCATGGCTTAAGTAAGCCAATTTTCTATCGTGGAAAATTACCAGAGGTTCCAAGGCATGGGTATTAAAGAACGTGCGCAGACACAAGTTTCTTAGTCGAGAGCCAGAGTGTATAGATCTCCTGTTTATTTTATCAGGTCAGAGTTACAATACAATGGAATGCTTATTAATTATCATAGTATGTATAGAACAGATATATTTAAAGGTACGGTATACTGTATGTTCTTGACTATATAACACCCATCAAATAGCAGATGCGTTTATTGTATGACCTATTTTTACCGGTGTAGTGTTAAACATGGGTCGTATCACTGCCGACACTTTGTGGATGATCCAGACAATATATAGGCCAGATACCAGTGCCCTAGCATCACTGCTTTACACAGGCTGCCAGCCCCTGATGTACTGTAATTATTCACAATTTGGCGATGCATTGAACTGCATCTTTCAAATCCAGGTGATGACAGTATATTCTTCTCATTGCATGTGCAAAGACTCTTAATTTAAGGAGAAATAAACCCTGAGGTTTTGCAGTGACCTCTTAGTAGAAACTAATATTCTTACACGGTCTGTGAAATAGCTAGTCAAAACTACCTTTCCCCGAATTTCCAGGAATTTTCTAACTACTGTGATGGCGGCCATTACATTCATTTAAAAAATGAGGGCGCTTCAAAAATGACATCGGTGAGCCACATTGTAAGTTAAAAAATTCCAATCTCTTCATATGAATTGTACACTTGCTCTCGGAGATTGTTTGAAAGTTGGTGCAAAATTCCGGAGTGCCAAGCATTTGGTTGTGTTAACAGGAGAGGGGACGAAGGAGCAGGGAAGGAAAATGATATTATGTTATTATTCCAGAGAAAAGGAATCTACAAAGGGCTCAAAAGCAACAGCTTACCCCTCGGTTGTAGGTGTCAATGTGTTGAAATGCGATATGTGGCTTAATAAGTCACGAAACAAGCGGGAACTGTCGGAATTCAAACAACAATGGCAAATGGTTGACAGTTAAATAGATTTTTAAGGTTGAAAGAAATGTTTTAAGCATTTGTGTTGCTTCTGTCGAAAAGAGCGCACTGCAAAACAGTATTCTCTTAGCAGAAAAGTCTAGCTTTTATTTCTATTATTTTTTCTACAGTTCTTTTACAGTTCTCCTTTTACAGTACAGTTCTTGTGTTATACTACTGTACTGCAGTCTCTAGGGAAGGGCTATGCGAAGGTCATGGGTGTGTTAACAAGTTAAGATTTCACAGGGCTCAGTTTTCCCCAGTGCTTTGGCTTAAAAAACAATAGGTTTCTGAATGATCTACAGTACCTTCTGGGGAACTAAAATCAATATAATCCCTTCACGAAAGGAAAGAGTTATATGCGATTTCCTGACGCTTTTTGGTTACTTGCTGGAAGCAAAGCAACTTATGCAATCATGTTGGTGTTTGTGTGAGCATCTGTGATACTTGCTTGGTTTGCAATAACTCAACAACAGAGTGATGGATATTTTTCATACTTGCAGACTTTGTACTATAGTGAGGTGTGCCCTATTGTTTTCGGCACTGATCATATGATTGAGGTTATGGGGTCAAACATAAAAATCTTTACATTGCACTAACTCCTCAACAGTAAGTCAGATTGTAACCAAACTTGATATACAGTTGTTGGTTAAAAGTTGGTACATGTATGCCTCAAATTTTATGGGCAATCTGTTGTGCCGGGTGGGCCCAAATTAATTTCAAGCTCAAATACTTTTTGGGATACATTCTTTGGGCTAGAATTTGTCGGGCCCAAGTTTTTTCAGACCATTTGGGCCCACACTTTTTGGGGTTCCAATTTGGGGGCCTATATTTTATATATAGAATTCTGGGACCAGTTAGGTGCAAACTGTACAGCTCAATTGTCTGGGGAGAGTCCAAAAATTAAAATTGCAATAACTCCACAACCGTAAACCCGATTATATCTAAACTTGGAATGCAGTGGTTGGTTACTGTATAACTGGTGCATACAAATATTATGATTTTGGGTGATGATATACAACACCATAGAATTCCACTAAGCAAGGAAGCATAATGCCTGTTGCGCTTTTGTTCAGACGTCAAAATGTGTTGGGTTTTGTTGCAATAGTTCGGTATTTTTGTTTGCAAATAGTTTGCAAATACTTTTAAAGATGGTAACTAAAATTAGGTCAAGGTGGATTAACTTCATATTTGGTATGTGGATCTGTCCAATTGAATATAAGAAACCAATTTTTTCTCTGAAAGTCAAGGGTCATTTGAGGTCAACAGAGGTCAAAGTCTGAAAAGTTTGTAAACAAGATAACTCAAAAATTCCAACATCATTGAAATTCATACTTAATATGTAGATACATTTTGGTGAGTACTAAAACACTATTGAAAATTGGTGGATGGCAAATGTCATTTGAGGTCAACAGAAGTCGAAGTCTGAAACTCTGTGATAAACTCAAAAAGAGCTGCTTGGCTGCAGTTCATACATGATACATGGTATATTTTATTATATATCCACCTTAGTAAGTGCAAAAACCCTACTGTTTTCTGAAGTGGCCAAAGGTCACATGAAGTAACAGGTGTCAAAGTTTGAAGTCTTTGTAAACATGGTAACTCCAAAATTAAAGCTACAATTATTCTGTAAGTTCTCACATTCTATAATTTTCTTTTGGTGTCAAACTCTTACAGTAGCTTCAGTGGGTTTTGTTGGTAATAGCCACATAGCAGTCACAATGGAAGAAGATGTCCTCAAAGCTCTCAAACTGTTCTTTGTAGGTTGCTAGAATTTCACGAGCAACAAAGTGTGGGCCAGATCATTTGCACCATTCCTCAGCACAGGCATTAACCTTTTAGACCAACTGATTGGGGTGAACCTTGTTAATGGTCCATCGTTCCCAGCACAGTTGACTGTACATTTGTGAGAAGTCATCATCAAACTGTCAGAGAAATAGCAAAGTAAAACATAAATATAAAGGCATGGAACTTGACTAGTTCACATATTCATAATTATAGCTAGTCCATATAGAGACCTTGGTGCAGTGAGGCAAACCTTGCAGGGCTTGTCTGGTTATTTTGTGTCTCTTATTGATTTGCACAGGCCTAGCCTTATTGCATCTAATGTACAGTTAATTACAGTTCAGCCATCAATCAAGAAATTTGGCAAAAGGAGAAGTCTAGCATCTATGCTAGTATGCTAATCACTAGGGTTGGTCTGAGCATGTATGCCTACTAAGTTATAACGTCACCGTCAGTTAAGTTTGCCCAGGCCTAGGATGGTTTTGATCTGTGTTATGTTAAAACTAACAGGAGCAATAACTCCCCCGTTAGAAGTAGGCCTATATCTAGGCCTAAACAAAGTGATACGAAGTCAACCATAGTTTAACCTTGTTTCTTTCTCTTTAAAACCTTGCCATTGCAGCATTTCCTTGATTAATGTTTAGCAATTACCAACATCGATCGGATGTACCAACGTCTTATCGTCCATAATATAAGGCCATCATAAACTAGGCCAAGCATAGGCATAGCCTATAGGCCTATGTATTACTTGATAAATCTAACGTCAACTTTGCAGCGTAGGCTTATGCACATAATCAACAGAAATTTTGACATTTGCCTACAATATCATACAAGTGTACATATATTTTTTACCACTTTTTGGCTAAGTTATTCTATTCTTACCTTTGTCAAACGTTTTCCGATCATTTTGACTGCCATCTCTGCTAGATTGGAGCAAGGGATGGGCTTTATAGCCAGGCCCTTTATTTACAGGCAGTGCGTAATCGAATCTAGGCTAGCTACAGTAGATATAAACAAAGTTTGGGCCGGGTCAAAAGGTTACGAGAAGCAGCCCTATGATTGGTCAGTTGCCCAAAATCAGTCATGTCCCTCAATCAAATACCACTATTTTACTACATTTTACAGTAATGTGCAAGAACTGTTTTGTTGACATAGTAAATTATGAATCTTAGGATTATTTTCAAGATTATTTTCCGCATTTTAAGCTACAATCACACCACTCACCAAAAAAAGTGGGCAAAGGAACCGAAAAACAAGACATGGAAGACGGCCTATTTGTGGCACAGTTCCATTCAAAAAATCAGCTTGTAAAATCCAAAACAGTTAAAGTACTGTTTTGTAAAGAAAACAAATCGTACATTGCAAAGAAATACTGCCCTCATAAATTCAGAGATACAGAAATACATTTTAACTAACATCTTCACACATTCACTTTGTGAACAAATGCTATTTTTGTACACTGATGTTCTCACATTTTGTCAACCTAAACAGTCCAAAAAAGGGTTAAACATTATTATATCCATGTGTTACTGTAAGTCTTTTCACTAATACAACCAAACATAACTTCTCATTGTGTCAAAACATCTGAGGTATTTTACTTCAGTCAGCACAAATTTACCTTGAAATACTAAAACACTCAATAATATTGAAAAAAGAGAAGTGATTTTCATTTCCAGAATCAAGATTTCAATTGCAACATTTTACAAAATAACATTGACTTTATTTCTGACATAGTCAAGTTGAAATATATGGATATTGATCTTAATATTGGCTATGATCTCTACTCACACTAATAATGAAGAACAAGAACAGAATATTTTGTGAAGCAGCATGTTTGACAGATTGTTCACTAAGAAAAATTTTGTAACAACAAGCAGATATCACCCCATTATCCTGAAAGTTGAAAAATAAACAGGGTGAACCCCATTCCAGGTGATTACATCACTGTCTAAATTAAACTCTAGCAGTTGCGCTTCACTTGTGCAGAGGTAATTGGTCTACAGCTAGTTCTGCTGAGACCATTTTTATCATAACAAAGAAGCTGTTCAACTTGACAATGACATCACCAAACCGTCATTTGTTGGAAATATATGGTGATCCTTTTTGCTGTATGTGTGATTGTAGTTGTTTAGTGGGAAGTTCTGTGACGTTAGTCTATTGTTAAGGACATACAGTTTGGTAATACATAGCTCAAAGAAATCACACCATTTTTGGTTTACTGTGCTTGATGTGTGCTTGATTTCTTCATGAATTGTTAGTTTGTTAGAACATTTCAGTTTGCAGCCATCAAAGATGTGTGTGGTGATTGTTACAAGATTATGTCGTTATGTTGTATCATGTCTTAGATCAACACAGGTAAGAAATTTTGACTACACTGTGTTTTGCTATGCAGGTATCACTAATTATCTTTTAGTCTTTATGTCAAGTAGTACATTTTGTACTCTGAATGTCTATTTACTTGTTGCCGTTGATGCAACTTTACTTTCTTACATACATGTATATGTGTATTTTTGTTTTTAATGTACCTTCCTTCTAGCATGTTGTATAAATAAAGATTTTGGTAGCTCTATGGTGATTGAGCACTCTACATTGCAGGTGCGGAAGTTGGACGTATGGTCATATATTCATGCTGTAATATTGATTGTACATCTTACAACCAAAACAGACTGAGCCATTCTCAATGCCAAGAACTTTTCATTGGTTTAGTGCTCATCATCCCAGGAAAAGTTAGAAGGTTGTTGAAGAGGACTAATTTAGTTCACACTTAGACTAATGCGACATCACCCACTTTACTTAATTTCTGACTGCTTAACAAAACTGTTGAAGATAATTTGTATCCTAAATGTAAAAAATTCAAAATGTCATACTCATATAATTTTGTATGGCAAAGATATGGCTTTGTCAATTTTGATATTTCATAATTGCATCTGACAACAGCTGAGTGAACTGATTGTTGTCTTCATGATATCTAAATTATTTATCTATTTTTCAACTCAATATTACTTGCTTTAAGATAAGGTTCATATTGTCTGCCACTGATATACCCCTGTAATTGAATACTGATTTAAATTTTCTTTTATATGGCAAGTTACCACTGAGAGACTTGTCCCTCTGGCTATGCCATGTCAATATTTGCAATTTTCACCTCTTTACACCAGGCTAAGCCAGTAGGCACATAATTGCAATTAAAAGTAGTTCTCTAATAGTAGTGAATGAAGGACATGTGTATAACTATGGTATTGCTGCAAATACAGTTGTGTATAATTCATTCTGACAAAAAATTGTCTTGTTTTACTTCATCAGAAAGAAACGTGGGGCCAACTTGGGCACGGAAGCACTAGAGAGAATGGTAGCTTCTTGGGAAGACTTCAGTGGTTTTGCATTTATCACTTGTTGCTAATGCTCCATTTCATCTTCGGCCCTCAAATGAGGTTCCTCAAATGGATGCAAGAGTTGGTGTCCACCACTTTTTTCCGCCATGGCATGTTTTGTGCTAAACATCCAGAGGTCATGATTCTTCTCTCTGCTATAATGGTCATCTTTTGCTGGTGAGAGAAAAGATTGTATGTCTCTGTATTTACTGGGCAACAGAAATGTATACCCCAGTAGGTTGTCAGTATTAGCCCAAAAATGAAATAACTGAATATGTTCCTAAGTTGTCAGTGTTAACTGGAGGTTTGTACCTACCTTCAAAATTATTTGCATACATCAATGAGGGTACTGTACTGACAACATTAATGAACATTGAGAATCATTTTTGATGATTCAATGAAGCACTGTTTGTGATATACTTTCCTGTGCATGTCAACATGGAGGATTGTATTGAGGTCATATTATTTTTCTTCCAGTGGGTATTTGTGGTAACTTCCCTATATGGTAATGTAATTGTAGTCTATGGATGAATTATTGTATGCAATAAACACCCAATTTAATGCAAATGTTTTGTATTGTACTTTGAATTTGGGTTTCTGAATGTACCTGAATTGTTTGAATCTGATAAGTGTCCATACTTGCTCGTTTCTGAACAATGACAAGGATTTGCACAAACTTCTTTGGTATGCTTGTGTGATTACACCAGGGTACGTACAGTAATTATACTTAATATACTTTATTTAATACTAATCTTTATCCCTGATTACTTGGTACTGCCTCTTGTAATGATTTAAACACTCATCAATTCAAATATAACCACAAACCAACTGATCCCTAACTCTTCACCCTTTTTCTTTTGCACTATAGAGTAGAACACAATCATGAGGATTTATTTCTTGCACCAAATGTTGGCTCATTCGCAGAAATAGCACAAACGAAAAGTTAATACCAAGACATGGTGTCTAGCCTTTGTTATTGTTTATGCTGATATGAAAACATCAATCTGACGTTTGTGCTGACAGATGTATTGACCTTTCAGTTCATAACTATACTATAACTGCACTGGCTACCCTGTATATGCTGGGCATGTATATTATGCAAT
>KN886857.1:33370-51292 GCA_000934455.1 Apostichopus parvimensis
AACAGACTGAGCCATTCTCAATGCCAAGAACTTTTCATTGGTTTAGTGCTCATCATCCCAGGAAAAGTTAGAAGGTTGTTGAAGAGGACTAATTTAGTTCACACTTAGACTAATGCGACATCACCCACTTCACTTAATTTCTGACTGCTTAACAAAACTGTTGAAGATAATTTGTATCCTAAATGTAAAAAATTCAAAATGTCATACTCATATAATTTTGTATGGCAAAGATATGGCTTTGTCAATTTTGATATTTCATAATTGCATCTGACAACAGCTGAGTGAACTGATTGTTGTCTTCATGATATCTAAATTATTTATCTATTTTTCAACTCAATATTACTTGCTTTAAGATAAGGTTCATATTGTCTGCCACTGATATACCCCTGTAATTGAATACTGATTTAAATTTTCTTTTATATGGCAAGTTACCACTGAGAGACTTGTCCCTCTGGCTATGCCATGTCAATATTTGCAATTTTCACCTCTTTACACCAGGCTAAGCCAGTAGGCACATAATTGCAATTAAAAGTAGTTCTCTAATAGTAGTGAATGAAGGACATGTGTATAACTATGGTATTGCTGCAAATACAGTTGTGTATAATTCATTCTGACAAAAAATTGTCTTGTTTTACTTCATCAGAAAGAAACGTGGGGCCAACTTGGGCACGGAAGCACTAGAGAGAATGGTAGCTTCTTGGGAAGACTTCAGTGGTTTTGCATTTATCACTTGTTGCTAATGCTCCATTTCATCTTCGGCCCTCAAATGAGGTTCCTCAAATGGATGCAAGAGTTGGTGTCCACCACTTTTTTCCGCCATGGCATGTTTTGTGCTAAACATCCAGAGGTCATGATTCTTCTCTCTGCTATAATGGTCATCTTTTGCTGGTGAGAGAAAAGATTGTATGTCTCTGTATTTACTGGGCAACAGAAATGTATACCCCAGTAGGTTGTCAGTATTAGCCCAAAAATGAAATAACTGAATATGTTCCTAAGTTGTCAGTGTTAACTGGAGGTTTGTACCTACCTTCAAAATTATTTGCATACATCAATGAGGGTACTGTACTGACAACATTAATGAACATTGAGAATCATTTTTGATGATTCAATGAAGCACTGTTTGTGATATACTTTCCTGTGCATGTCAACATGGAGGATTGTATTGAGGTCATATTATTTTTCTTCCAGTGGGTATTTGTGGTAACTTCCCTATATGGTAATGTAATTGTAGTCTATGGATGAATTATTGTATGCAATAAACACCCAATTTAATGCAAATGTTTTGTATTGTACTTTGAATTTGGGTTTCTGAATGTACCTGAATTGTTTGAATCTGATAAGTGTCCATACTTGCTCGTTTCTGAACAATGACAAGGATTTGCACAAACTTCTTTGGTATGCTTGTGTGATTACACCAGGGTACGTACAGTAATTATACTTAATATACTTTATTTAATACTAATCTTTATCCCTGATTACTTGGTACTGCCTCTTGTAATGATTTAAACACTCATCAATTCAAATATAACCACAAACCAACTGATCCCTAACTCTTCACCCTTTTTCTTTTGCACTATAGAGTAGAACACAATCATGAGGATTTATTTCTTGCACCAAATGTTGGCTCATTCGCAGAAATAGCACAAACGAAAAGTTAATACCAAGACATGGTGTCTAGCCTTTGTTATTGTTTATGCTGATATGAAAACATCAATCTGACGTTTGTGCTGACAGATGTATTGACCTTTCAGTTCATAACTATACTATAACTGCACTGGCTACCCTGTATATGCTGGGCATGTATATTATGCAATCACCTTGACTAGCTCAATTACCATACATAATGACTTTTACAACATCATGCAATAGAGAGAGAGAGCCATTCAATGGACACATCTCAAATACACTGACTCAAGTCATTAGTTGCTTCACTTGCACTGATTTGTTCTTCATGAGGTCAAGACATGCACATGCATCAGGGTAATGTTTGGTACACCAAAAGGGATATTTTGTTGAAATTTTTAATCCACTTGATCTCTGCAAATCGACCAACAATTTTGCAATTTTTGCAAGAAGTATAAGTTTCATGATTGTGTGATTATTTACTACAGAATAGTACCAAAATTTCTTTTAAATTGTCAGGATCAGTAGCATAAGAGGCTTGAAGGTAGCCTTTATAATGGTCTGTAGAAAATTTAAAGTACCTTGTATTTGTAAAATGTTTAGAGTGAACTTCGTCTGCTCATGAACACATACAGAGATCTATAATATGTATAATAATAATGTCACGGAACCACTAACACTTCTCATTTGAACAATCTACACTCTCTTTGATGTCGAGTGTACACCTTTGTGCATATCTGTATGATGATGCCTTGGCTTGTAAATTCTAACAAAAAGTGCATGGTGATTTAACTTCATACTTGGTATGTAGATGCAGTCTAATCAATACAAGAACCTTTTTTTTTACCTGTGTTGGTCAAAGGTCAACAGAGGTCAAAGTATGAAAACCTTGTACACAAGATAACTTCAAATGCAAACCTTGTATGGAATTCATACATAGTATGCGAACCTTATAGTCTTTTGTATAGGGTGGTTGAAGGGCATTGAGGTCATCAGAGGTCAAGTCTGAACGCATTTTAACTCTATAACTTCAAACGAAGCTTGGATGAACGTCATGCATAGTATGTGGATCTTGTAAGTACAAGAACCCTATTGAGGTCAAAGTCTGAAACCTTTGTAAATGTGATAACTGCAAACCCAAAGTGATTTCAAGAATCTTATTGTTTTCCAAAACGGTCAAATGACCGGCAACTTCAAAATTAAAGTGTGGATGAACTTCATACTTGGTATGTGGATCCACCTTTGTCAGTAAAAAGAATGTTTTTTGTTTTCCTAAGAGGTCAAATGTCATTTGATGTCAAGACTTTACTTTTACAAACATGGCAACTTTCAAATGTATGGCTTGAATGAACTAACATTGTATTTTAATCCATCTTCATGAGGACAAGAACCTTGTTACAAACCAAAAATGGTAACTTAAAATTATAAAATTAAAGTATGGACTTCATACTTTGTTGGATCCACCTAAATGAGTTCAAGAACCCTACAGAAGTCAAAGGTCATTTGAGGTTAAGAGAGGTTCACATTGGAAAACTTTGTAACAGGATAATTTTAACAGCAATGTGAAATGTGTATGTAGATGAGTGAGGACAAGAACACTATTAATATTGTTTCCCATAGAGGTCAAAGGATATTTAATGCCAAGCTACTGTAGGTTGATGTCGGAAAAACGATAAACATGATAACAAAAGCAAAGCTTGGATGAAGTTCACACTTTGTACGTTGTTCCACGTTAGTGAGTGCAAGAAGTCAAGAACCCTATTGTTTTACAGTCAAACTTGAAAGTTTGTTTTCATTGAATGTCCTCATAGAAGACATAGCAAGGAATCACTAAGCCTGTTGTTTTCTTGGTTGAATACTAATGCGTACTGTAGACAATAGTCACACAATTGTGATGAAAACTTTTGTGGTTATTTGCTGCAAAATAGAAACCCCTATTTTTTTTTTTCAGACTGTCAAGATTGAATTATTGTACTGATAGCCATGTAATGTCATAATACCTGAGTATTTAGCCAGTGAAATGTTTTGTCCATTGGTAGCTGTCATAGGTTTTATACCTTTAGTGGTCCTTGGACACACAGATATGCTTTTCAGGACTGGTTTGGTATATGACAATATTAAAGAGTAGAGCTTAACATGGTACTTCCTAAAACTCACAGGGCATTTTCCCCATGTTCTGATGACATCTCAATTTTATTTTGCAGCCTACCATTTTTGTCTCTACCAATGAGCATGACAGTGTTCCATCAGTACACTACACCTCTGACTTGGTTCCATGACCCTACCAGAAATTTCCACACAAATAATCACTTGGAGAGCGAGACATATCTGGACAATCAAGCAATGCAGCCACAATGGGTGAGTATCTGCATAGCAAGTTATTATTATGATAAGCTTCCAAATTAATGTCATAGCTAATATAAGTTGGTATACATAGCCCACATTCTTATGCTCGATGAGTATTTGCCTTTGACTGTTTGCTGACTGTTTGCCTTTCAACACAGTTAAGCTTAATTTCCAGATTTGGATATGATTATGTTCTGACAACAATATTTGACTTTAAGATACCACAGGGGATGGATAGCAATCATTCCAACAGAAATTCATAGGAAAATAGAGGTGGCTGGTTAGTTCTACTCTAATATGGACCTTCTTCTATATCTTCTTTTGCTTTTTAGTTTTCTAAGCCCCCTGTCGGCTACGTGCTTCAGGTTGTTGTCAATACTACAGTGTTCCCTTGGCATGCTGGCTTAGACAAGCATGATGCATTTCGTGGACCACTAGCAAAGGCATTTGACATAAATAATGACATTCTGCAGTATGTGTCATCACAAGGGTAAGTGCAAGTTACACACCTTAGTTTCAATTGGATGCTCCTTTATTTTACATTTACATTGGAAGGAACATTTTTTAAATGAACTTCTTTGAAGCAATGATGTCATTGACATTATTTATAATATGCTGTAAGTGTAACAATAAACTTTGAACATAAATATGACCAAGATACCAAAGTAACCAACAAGTGAATAAGACAAAGAAAGTTCAGCATTTGACTGAAGGACTTGAAGTTTCATAAACTCTCTGTCTTTAGAATCAACCTGTAAATTCATTCCTTCTTTATTTTAAGGTAAGTGAATGGCAATGTGAGGCTGCTTATCTACGTAGGTGTTCAGGTTGAACTTGGTAATTAATGTTATTTTATTTGCTAATCCAATTTGTTGACTCTGGTTTAAATGTATGTTGTCCGAGGTATTAGAATCTTGAACATATGTATAGGTTACTCATACACACAGTAGATTATTGCAGTTAGGTATCTGTTAAGCCTTCGTCTTTTGAGTTCAATCATTGCGAGTAAGTTCATATATATAACAAAAGATCCAGTCGATTTCTTTACATTTACATTCAGTAGCGGATTTGAAGTTCGAGGCAATTAAACTACATTTATACCTTAAATGTATACTACTACTGCAAAGGGGGAAAAAAAGATTGCGATCACCATTTTAATAATACTGAAAAACAGTTTCATGAAGGAGTAATGAGATAAAGGTACTTCATGTTTCATATATTTGCCACTAAAACTAATGTCTGCTCATGGTGCAAAAAGATTGCTCAATGTAGTAAGATTTCCAACTAAAAAGATTTTATTAGCAAAAAAACACTTCTAACCAAAAAAATGCCAGCATAATTCAATAGCATGACAAGTGAAGACACTTTGCTCCTTTTCTTGTTTAATTCTCAACAGCCAAGCCACAAAATCTCTCTGTTACTATGTAACTGAAACAGCCAGGGAACTACAGCCATACTTTCCACAGCACAGTTGTTTGGTTATCTCTCCTGCCAATGCATGGACTTTGGATTATAATAGCTTCCTGTTAGATGCCAAGCCTGTCAAATCCCTCCTCGATGTGGAGAGGGTGGTGCCCGGTACTGTTAAACCAGATTTGTCAGGTAAATGTTAATCCTTAGTGTCATGAACAAAGTCAAATTTAGTTTGCTGTCTCATTGCTTTGTTGTTAAGCAGCTTTCAATTCACTTGAATGTGGTCCACGATGTAAATCTCAGTTGTGTGTAGCTTTATCACTACCTACACATAGTACCCTGCAAATTCATTACAAAACAGGATCTTCCTTTTCATGTTGAGTGTTTACAAGTTAATCTGCAGGTTGCTATGCTCTGTATATAGATGTGATTTAATTCAGTCTTCTCCTACCTGTCTCCAATCAACAGATGCTCCTTCCCATCTATCTATTTGCTGTAATCACTGCATCCTCTCTGACCCACCTCCAGGTCACTCCTCACTTTCTCCTCATTTGGAATCTGCCATTAAGGAGTGAACAACCTACAGTCAAAACCCTGACTTGTACTTTAGTCTGCTCCTGTTTAGGGAGACAATGTTTTCATTTGCCTCTCATATAATATAGAAACCAATGTGCAACTTAATCAGAACAACATCATTCATAGTAACCAGTTTAACTTCAATTTGAAGTTATTGTTCCAAGATAAAACTTTGCATTTGGTGCACTGTTCAATGGAAGACTCAGTTGATGAATTAATCTTATAGATGATTGTAAGTTCTTTTGTACAGTTCTCTTGTGGTAATTAGAGTTATTTGAAGCATTCATAATTTCAATAGCAAAAACAATATGTATATTCTGCTGACAACGACTTTGTGGTTCTACCGTTTCTTCTTTTGATTTCACCAGAATTATTGATTGGGTTTTCTCCATGGCAGTCTGGGTTTAAGCGACACACCATACGGAGTAGATCTCGTCAAATCACATACGCTGTCACAGTCATATTACACACTTACAATGAAAGGTAAGCTTGAGTCCTACTGGGAATCAATTTATTGCTGGGATTAAATCCAACATGTCATATGTTGTTTGGTAGTACAGTATCTATGTGTCACAAGTTTGATCCAGAGGAATCAAGACAGAGGAGAAATTAAGAAAAGGTTGCCAACATCTGCATACTTGCATATTTTACATGTCAAATATCATTACTTAACGACCTAAATACTAAGTATATTTTCCATAATAAAATTGCATATTTGACACTGGGATACGTGTTAATGCTATATTATGCTAAACTTTATTTTGTCTTTTATTACTAGCTTCGTGAGAGGTTTACAGCATCATTTACAGAAAAAGCACAATCCTAGTAACTTACAAGAGAAGTGGAGTACTGATGAAACTATATTACATACCCATTACAAGGTACATATATTACTTGCATATTTTCATATTTCACAGAAATCCTACAAGAATCATGAAAGTGATAATGTATAAATTTATTTTGTGACAACTTGTTAATACTGATGGATGCAGGTAAACAAGCCTTTCTGTGGCATAGAAAATTGAAAACTTAACTATTCACTTTGTTTCTCCAGAACATTTTGAACCTGCAAGATATTTCAGCCCTGGGAGCTGTTTACTGCCTTCTACTTCTCTATGTTTATTTTTCAGTCAGTGAGTAACCAGCTGTTTTCTATTTCAATAAATATACAGACAACATGTATTTTGTTTCTGCTCCAGGACCTCTTGAGCAATTCGTGTTAAATTTTGTGATGGGGTCATATGTGGAATTGTTTCAGCAAGGTACTTAGTCTTGCAGTGATAATAATATCAAAGACAAACTAGAGGCTGTTGTATCATGGCAGATATGTCTAAGTGCCAATCACACAGGTTTATGACCTTAAGTGTCTTACCATTACTATCTTATATGCTTGCTGACCTTCCGAAAATGCCCTCAAAGCACACCAAGTGATGGAGGTAAACCATAGGATGTTTATCGGTACTGTCAGGTGCAAAGTTCAGAACTGACCCAGTAGCTACGGACACGCATGACAGAACAACTTTGTAACAAGTTGTGATAAAAGTGATGGTGATAACTATAGCCTGCGATAAAGCCTTGTTTTACTAGCCAGGGCTATACAGCTTGACGCTGTATCCAAATGTTTAAGTTATGTACTCTTGAAAAGGAAGTTGGTGCAGGAAAGTGTTTTCTACGCAAAAGGATGCCAATTGTGAAATCATAGGTTTTTGCTACCTTTCAACTTTAAAGGTAAAGCTTTAGATTGCTGATTTTGTCCTTGAAACATTCTGTGTTATTTGGTATTGCCTTTGTAGCATATACTCTGTACATGAAAATGTCTTTTAACAAACATGCCTTAAATAACTTCTACTTACCATACCTTGCAATATCTGTCTTAACTGATACACTGAGCATCAAAGTACAAGCAGTAGAAATAGTAATGAGATTGCATTGCTACTCTGTTATACTTTGTTTGCACAATTGACCTGTACTAACATTTTGTTTGTACATTTTATAGCACCATGTACAAACTATCTCCTTGCTACTCTGTTATACTTTGTCATTAATAATTACACAAATATGGAAATACTTGACTACTTTGCATGTGAAAAACAAAAAGCCTGTACAAAGTGCAGATGATTCAAGGTTGAAAACTGAATATTTGTAGTAAGCTTTCTTATCTCATAACCTCCTTTAACTTTAGTCAGTACTGAAAATTGGAGAGTTGTTGGCAGTATGACCAACCAACTGAAATTTGTAATATAAAAGATAGTTTTGGTACATGATGGCCATATTTCTATATGCAGGCTGTTTAGCAATGCTGCTCTTGTGCAATTGTTTTGATACTAAACATAAACTTTTTGTTTGTCAGGTCGTATAGACATGGTGAAGTCTAAATGGGGACTGGCTTTCAGTGCCACGATACTAGTATCACTGTCACCATTGATGGCTGTGGGAGTAACTTTGCTCCTTGGAGTGGAGACAACTCTGAATGAAGGGTAAGGCTTGGACAGTATCTGACAGAGAAAATACCTTCCTTTCTTCCTGTTCTTATCGTCTGTCAGATGTCATAGTTCAGCATTATTGGTTTCAATGTAAACCGTAGCCTTTGCAATCATGATGACGTATATATGTGTGTGTGTTGATGTACATGTGTGAAGAAGCCTTACTTGTAGCATATTTCAAAAAGGGAAACTAAGAGGGATCTCAAAATTTGTATGTAAATTCCTCTTACTGGATTTCAATGATCAGAGGCGAAAATATGAAAAGCTGGTAAATAGACATCCCGTTACGTAGTATTACCTACAAAAGCAATGATCCACAGGAGATGCGATGAGGTCTAACATGATGTGTGACTGGTGACAATCTTGAAAATGGTTATGGATGGAAAAAAATATTGGGAAGAACTTGGTTCTCAGGCAAAAGTGTACATCTGGTTGGTCATTTTCAAGCCCGAGAAGTGCCATTTCCGGTGATCTGGGGGGCTATCAAAACCAGAAATTTTCTTGTACGCTGCGTGCCAAGCAATGGTGGCGCTCCGCTTTGATAGTAATTCGCGCCCCCTCCCCTCCGGTTAGAAAATCCTGGATTTAATTTTTGGGATGAAAGTTAAGATGCGCGTGCACCAAATCAAATGTACCCCCCCAATAATTGAAACAAATCGCCCCCCCCTTGTAGTGTATATCTACCTATGTCTGTCAATCTTCCAACCCATTTGCTCAATCCTGACGTTGTTGCCCATCTCAGATCATGAAGTCAAGGTATGACATGAAGTACATTAAATTCTTCTTTTCATTGGGTTTTAATCTGACCGAGATGAAAATTATTGGCAGTGGTCAATTGGTGAGTCCCCACTCACCAAAGTTTACTAAGATGAGATGTCAAAACAGAAGTAAGCCCAAAATCTTTGAAAAGTTCCTACTCAAAAGACTTATCATACTTAGTATTGAGGTTCACCTTTTTATGTAACACATTAGTTGTTTCTCATGGAGGTCAAAGACCATTTAAATTAAACAGAAGTGAAAGTTTGAAAGTCTTGTAAGCAAACTAACTCCAAAGTAAACTGATATGAACATCAAAGTGGTGTTAAGATACAACTAATTGAGCATACTGAGATTTCTGTTGTTCTCTGATGAAGTCAACTGTCATTCCAATTTGACAGTGATCAAAGTCTGAAAAATTTGTAATCACAATATTTAAATATTTGGTACTTGGATGAACTTCATATTGGTATTGGATCCAACTTAAGAAGTACAAGAACCATGTGTGCACAGTTTACATGCATTTCTGTGCCTCATAGAAATGTGGCAAGGAACCACTGAGACTTGTTAGCTTTCTGGTTTGTTCCATTGATGAGTCTTCCATGTTTGATTCCTTGCTGGAGGCAAAAAGAATCTATGCGATGGTGATATCCTGTGTCTATGTATGTGACACTTGTAAACACAGTAACTTAAAAAGGTATTGGGGGATTAACTTCATACTTGGTGGAGGATCCATCTAATTGAGTACAAGGAGCCTATTGTTTTCTGTGAAGTTCAATTGTCATTTGGGGTCAACAGAGGTCAAAGTCTGAAAACTTTGTGAACTTGAGTTATCATGTTCACAAAGCAGTTCAAGTCAACTTAAATTCATTGTGTTAAGTTCACTTAGGTATGTACCAAACTGCATCTTGGTTAGTACTGTGTTCTTATACTGTTGTCAAATGAGAGGTAACAGTACTTGGAATGAACACATGCTGGTGTACAGATGATCAAAAAAAGTGTTATACCACAGAGACAGCAGTGTTCTCAGTCATTCCTTGAGAATGATTCATCACTACATATAGTAAACCTGATCAAACACATACATACACACATGTATGACTGGTGAGCTTTGATATATTCCTTAGGCCTTAATCAAATTGTTAGCAGCAAACTTGGTTGATGTTTTGTGGAAGAGCCATGATTCCTCTATCAATTTCTGCCAACTAAGCATTTTATTTGTGAGAAAAGTACCTCTAAGGGTTAGGTTGACCTACGAGTTAGTGAAATGAAACTTAAAAAGCCCATAGCTTTCAGAATGTTCATTGTGGCAATTGCTCAATACACCTCTTCCATATATAATGATATGGATATTCACTTGGTCATAAATAATTGTTTAATCTTGGTCCATTTCAGGTCAAAGTTCATTTAATGTTCCTTTTGAATCACTTTGGCAACGTTTGGAACTACCACAGCATCAGTGATTACTGATCAAAATTATTAATAACAACTATCAATAGTGTTTTAATCTGGAGGAGGGGGAAGATTGGGGCCCCAGGAGGTAGTGTTCTCTAAAGATGATTTTTTTTATTATCAGTATTAGTAAACTACCTGTACTCAATGGAATATGTAGTTCCTAATACAGGCATGCCTCAATATTCACCAAAGTTTTCAAAGATCTTGAGTAGTAGCCCATGTGGGATTCTCAAGACTTTGAAGTCACAATTTCTATGAATCTGTGAAAGAATTTTTGGTGTGAAAAAGAAATTGCTAGAGTGATATTAATTTCTTGTCTTCAAACATTGTATACCTGTAAACATACAAGTTAGAAGTTGTAGATGTAAAATTAATGAAGATTAAGCATAGTATTTTTATTTTAATGTACAGAGTAAGCATAATTTTTGTAAATCCACAAATTAAGCATACATTAAAAATGAAAGATATTTTGTTATGAAGAATACTTTTGCAAGATATGAGAGTTTGTGTTATCAGTAATGTTATGTCTATCTTCAGGGAGGTTTTTCCATACTTGGTAATCATCATTGGACTTGAAAATACTCTGGTCATGACTAACTCTGTGGCATCCACCCAAATGGATCTAGATGTACCCACCAGGATAGCTACAGGTAAAACTATCTTTGATCTATGTCTTTTCTTCATCCATACTTACCTATTGACATGTAACATTAAGTATCATTTGAGTCAAGTTGTGCGGTAGAATATTTTGCTAGGTGATTGTGATTTGTTATGCTTGTGGAAGTATTAATTACATTTGTACTTTTGTTGTATCATCTATGTTGGCTGGCTCATAGCATAGATATTTTGTTTCTTGTTACTTTGTTACAGGGTTAAGTGGAGAAGGCTGGTATATAATGAAGAATCTCTGCACAGGCTTATCAATTGTGTTTTTGGGTCATTTTACATTCGTTCCAGCTATACAGGTAAATTATATCAGCATCTTTAAGAAATGTCAACTCGCTCTTAAGAAACTCCCTTGGTTGTTTGTACAAAGTAGTAAACATAGTGCCTGTGGTCTACCTTGAAGTCAAAAGTGACCAAAATGTGGTACAAGTATGGAAGTCCAGTGTCAAGATTTGATGAGTGAAGGCTTTTGTTTAAGATTTAATCTCATAATTTATCCAGTGTTGTTGAATCATGTCAATGTCTTGAACTCGAGTTAGACTCTAGCCACATTGTTTCTACTTGTGACCTGACTTGACATTAATGACTTGTGGCTTGACTTGACATTTATGACTTGTGACTTAACTTGACATTAATGACTTGTGGCTTGACTCGACATTGATAACTTGTGGCTTGACTTGACATTAATGACTTGTGGCTTAACTTGACATTAATGACTTGTGGTTTAACTTGACATTAATGACTTGTGGCTTGACTTGACATTAATGACTTGTGGCTTGACTTGACAAGGGATGGACTGTGGTTTGACTTGACTTGAACTTCTTGACAATGTTACTAGAGTAGATGCTTGTTACAAAAAAATGGTAAAGCCAAGTATGCAATCGTTGAACAAATATTGAGTTTAATTCTTTCTGACACTGACATTCCACTTGAAACCCATTTGAAATGGTTCAGTCCGGAGGGGGCACAACCATCAAGTGCCAGTTAAACGTATCAATGATTTAAGTTGGTAAACCACAAAGTTACCCTCATATGATTAAACAAGGGGGATCATATGCACAGTGCCACCAATTGCGGTGTGTGAATGTTTTCCACATAGGGGGCACTAAAGGGCACAATAAACTTACAAAAATGGGAAAAAGTACTTTGTATTGTCAAATTGGGTCACACATTATATATGACAAGAACACTTTTGAAGATTTGTACAAAATGGGGGTGTGGTTGGGGAGGGGGGGGGGGATATGCCTCCTGTGTCCTTGGCTCAGCTGCCCCTGCTTGATAAGGTCAAAGTTTAGCATTATCAGTATCTTTTTAGCATATTCAAGCCTGTTTCAAATCTGGTATTAATTAGGAAATTTAGAAGTGATCTTCAGAAAACTTTGTATTGACACTAGCATGTCATCTAGCAACCCTTGACTGCATCAAGGTATGATGGTAAAAGAAAATTTGTAACTGACAATATCGCAACATTAGTATTTTAGTATAATTCACAAGGTCAACCTTGGAATTCAAGGATTTAAAACCTTTTAACATGATAACTCACAAAGTGAAGATTGGATGAGCTTAATACTTGGTATATAGATCCAACTTGGTGAGTGAAAGAACATTAACAAATTGGTGTATGTCAAATGTCATTTAAGGTCAACAGAGGGCAAAGTCTGAAAACCTTTTAAACATGATAAGTCACAAAGTCAACTTTGGATGAAATTCATACTTGACATGTAAATGCTCTTGATGAGTACAAGAATCTGATATAAATTTCAAAGATCATATGAGGTCAACATTGGTCAAAGTGAAGTTCATACTCTATCTGTAGATTCCTCTTGATGACTACTAGTATCCTATCGAAATTGGTGGAGGTCATTGTTGGTCAAAACCTGAAAACCTTGTAACACTATATTGCTCAAAAGTGTGGCTTGCAGGAAGTTCATACTTTTGCATGTATATCCATCTACAATAAAGTTAAGTTGCTGTCAATTGCACAAGATTATTACTGTTGTTAAGTGCCTCATAACATTGCAACTGGAGCTCACTGATGTACCAACAGACTCACATCAGTTCACATGTATATATCTTGCTGAACCTTAGCTGTTGATGTGTTGTTTGGCTTATGCCTTTAGTACGACTTCATATGTTGCTTTTATATTTGACTTGATTTGCAATAGAATCAAATGACCTGTGACCTGAAGTGACAAAAATGACTCGGTTACAACACTGGTCCTTGCTGAATTCAAAGAGTACCATTAAGGTGATCTGTGTATACATTCAGATCACATTTAACTTTATGTTGTTTTGCCTTATAGTTCTGTAGTGATACAGTATATGGAAGGCCCTATGCTGGTGAACTATAGGTTTAACCTTACTACATTTTCTTCTGCACTCACTACTTTGTCTTGGTGTTGCATTTGGTATGATTCCTACCTACAGAGGGAAATTATAGTGATAACTACGGTAGAGTGCACAAGTTATATTTTCATATGTTATTGCATCATAGGTTATATCAAGAATAAAGGAAGCACTTGCAATTGAAAATATTTATATGATTTGATTACTCCCAGTGATATTACTTTCCTTCTTTCTTGTTAGGAATTTTGTCTCTTGGCATTAATTGCAATGCTAACAGATTTCTTCCTTCAGATGTTTTTCTTTGTCCCAGTTTTATCGCTTGACTTTAGAAGGACGGAGGTGAGTAATTAGTGACAAAATAGATGCATTTTACTAGCTCTACATCAAGTAGTACTTTTTGTGTTCTTCAGGTTTTAATATGTGGATACTCACTTATCTGACTGAGTCAAAATCTGAAAGACACATTTTCATAAAAAGATTCAGCCAGTTGTTCTTGTTTAATAAATGTTAATGTATTCAAATGTTGTGTGTACACTACAGTGATGTTGTCATGATACTTTATGAGAGTTAAATGTAATGATGTTGTTTGACAAATCTCATTGTTCTTGGGTTTTTAAAAAAAAAAATCATCAATTATCTTGCTAACAGTGTAACCTATTGTTTATGTTAAAGCATACCTTCAGGGTGTAGTTACCAGTGGTATTAGCTATGTTCTTTGTAGTCTTTTACATCTTTTTTCCTCAGTGGGATGTGACTGGTAGTATCAGGGGCACAAAGGATGTGGCCATAGAAATTGCAGATGAAAGTGTTGCTAAAAAGACCCAATCCCCATTTGACACTCCTTCACCAACACATGTTCCAGGCAAACCCAGCCTTCGCACAAAAGTACCATTTGGAATCCTGTTGGCCAGTCTTCGAATTCTTCAAAGGCTGATAATGGTAACACTGCTTGCCTATCTGGAGTTTAATGATTAAAAGCTTCAGATTTCTTAACTTAAAGATGTAATTATTGAGGCACTATGATACTTTGGCAAGGATATTGAAGTTGTACTGATTATATTCTTTGGCATTAGGGTTGAAATCATGTTTTTTACACATTAAGAATACTGAAAAGGTTATAATGACAATGCTGTAAATACTGTATAAAGAGTAATATGTCTTACACAAAAGTAACAAGTAAAGAACATATTTCTTCCTTTTTCACAGGCCTTTCTTCTGTTATGGATCATTGTATCATTTCTATTCATCTACCATTCTGGAATCGCCCAGTACATATATGACTCCATAAACAATAATAATTCCACCATCTCCTCGGCAACCAATAAAGTACCTCGAGTCAAGGATCACATACAATATCTCAGCAAGGAGTTCATGGATGATAATCCCTTATCCGATCATAAACTCAATGGAGAATTGGAGAGAGGGATTAGCAGTTTTCCATTACCCTTAAAAGAACTGCAGGTGACTCCTATAACCTATCAGGAACCAGAGAGTTCTTTAGCTGAAGGAACAGAGAGGTTTCTGTTGAGTCTCTGGCTAAGCAATAAGCAACACTGGAGATTCTCAGCCTGGCATTGGCCAGCACTCCTTAATTTCTATAACATTAGTTTGTCTAATAGGTGAGTAAATGTAAAGATATTGAGATGCATGGCTAACATGTCAGTGTGTGAACAGTATTGATGATGAAAGGCTACCAGGTTTTTACACTTCTTCATATATAGTATGTGTATCCAGGCCACATGCGAAGATATTTTTTACAAAACTACTGGAATATGGTTCAAAAGAAAAGAGCTTGAGATTTGTTTAGTTGAATCACCTGATAGTTTGATATTGGGTTTAGGAATTCATTAATTCAACTACATTGGGGCTAAGACATGCATTAGTTTATAGCTCTAGTCCCTAAGTTGATACCTCTTATCATCAAGTTTTTATGAGGTGCAGTTATGCTACAAGAGAGAATCCACTTCGCAGGTTCCTAATATTTGACAAAATTGGATGTTTATTGATTGAATTTTTAACTCAACACAATGCGAGTTAATTTCCCCGAACAAGTTTACACACCTGTAATGTTTGGAGTTCTTTAAATAAGATGGTAAAGTTTTTGGAGCATACTTTTTTGCACATTCAGCAAAGGGTTAATTAAGTTAATTAAGAAATGCTAGTCATTATTGGTCTATCCTGATGTCTAATCTATTCTCCCTTCCTTTGTCAAGCTTACATACATTGCCTATGCTGAACATATCAAGAGAGTTCTGTGTGGTCATGTGATCTCACTTACATATTGGAAACTGTACAGGTTATCGCTTATTGAGAAGTACCATTCTATTTGTGTCTTTAATAGTAAGCACATTCTTGGTCACTCTTACCTGGAACATCAAATAAGTAGATATAAAAATAAACTATTCTGAAAATTGCTGCTCATATACTTTCACAACTAAGAAATTGTATCACTGAGTTGCATGTCTTTATACATCACTACATTTTAAGTGCAACTTTTGAAATCATCCTGATTTCTGCCAAACTCTTGACAAACAATGCTCCAAAATGTTGATTTTGTAGAGAATTAGATAAATAACCAAATTCATAATCTAGTTTACTTTGGATAGTAATACCTTAAGTGGAAACAGTTATAAACAGTGTATGCACCCCTGGCATGCAGTGGAAAGGATTACCAGCATCTAGGCTGCATAGCTCACTTGATAGTGCAATGGATTCATTTTTCTGAGATCACTTATTCAATCCCATTTTTATTAAAAGTTCTTTTCTCTTTAGAAATTTTTTTATAACTTGCCATTAATATTTCTATATTATTGATTTACTTATATTGCAGCATTAGTGCCATTCTGCTATTGAATGAGCCAATATATATACATTTTTCTTGCAATATTTATTTTGAAAACTACCAGTGAGCATTTTGCTAACCAAGTGTACCATTTAATAAGTTTGAATCTTTTTGACATTTCTCTTCTACTTTTGAATGATGATTGTTAAGCTGAAGGTAATTGCCACCATTTTGTCATCTGATAACCATTTTCTATTTTGTCTTAAAGGTACATCAGTATTCTTCCACCAATTAAACTACACATCAATATACCTCCATCAGATGCGATAAATCTTCGTCTCAAGTCTGAAAAGAAACGATTTGAAGACCTTCAAGGAAGAAGTAAAAGTGTTGATGAAACTTTTTACACAAACATTAGATTACAGGGAGATTTACCAGAAGAAATTCCTGAATATAACTTTTACTTAACTCTCATATTTGGTGTTGCCAGTGGTGCATCATTAGTCATTTTAATGTTGCTCCTCTTCTGGTGCATCAAAGTAATTCAGAATCGAACACCAAAGCAATATATGAACACAGCGATTCCAACAGGTGACAGTCATCTAGAGCAGTTCACATTGTGCCTCAAAGGTCACAAGCAGGTCAGTCAAACACACCATCTTGGCATAGTGAGTTGAGCAATATTGAAAAGTTAACTTGTTGAGAAGTGATATCTGTCTTAAATATCAAATTTCTCAGTGATCTATTATTGTCAGGTTAAAGGATCCCATTAAGTGTTCTTGTCACTTTTCTATAGCTTCTCAGTTGATAAATATATTCTTCTTAATCCCTCATGAGCTTAAAGCTGTAAGTAATTAGACAGTAGCACAAGTCGTCTATTCCTAAATTTGTTCATAACTCAACAGAGAGCAAACTGTTTAGAGATTCAGTACAAACCTAAGTTGATGCACTCAGTTGCTTTATACTGCCTTTTCCTAACATCCTATTTTCAGGAGGTTGAAATACTTGTTTATCGGAATGGCCAATTTATCAGCGCCTGTTTGGGAGGAGAGATTCGATTTTGGAACCAGGATGGTAGAGAAGTCATGTATTTGGATCGCAGAAGGTATGATGTTGAAATGATCATGATGAAAAATGAAGACTCAGATCTAAAACTATATTTTGTAACAGTAATACTTGTTATCAAGTTAGTAGTTGGGCATATGTACACCATGGCGTGTCAACACAAAAACTCACCATGCATATCTTGCCTAAGCTCATACTTGGTATGTGCATGTCCAATAGAAAGTTCTTGGCTTTTGTCATGGTGAGGTCAAAGATTATTTCAGATCACCAATGGCAACATATGCAAAGCTTTGCAAGTAAGCTTTATACTCAAAATTGTAGCTGTATGGTAGTTGGGTGGTAGATTCACCCTAATGAGCACTATCCTTCCAGTTGTTTTAGGTGGTATGGTAGTTGGGTGGTAGATTCACC
>KN886858.1:26804-51703 GCA_000934455.1 Apostichopus parvimensis
CAAACTTGGATTCAGAGTATTGCCATGTCTATCGTCAACCTGCAGAACCTCTTTGGGACCATACCCCATATATATGGAATGGGAAGGTGTTCTAAAGTAAGATGATAACATAACAAGATTATATTTAAATGTAGTTTATATCATACATGCCTACTGCTTCACTGATAGACCTCTCCTTGTAACATGGGACGGCTGTTATTAGGCGGGCATTAATGTGTGCTTGTCATCTCAACGAGGATGCTAGTAACGGCCGATATCGCTGTAGTGAAAGGATGGCTTTTAGCCCATTGTCATGATTCTGTAGGGAAGGGAGGTCGGTGGAGGGGGTGATAGGGACTAGGTTGTCTACCTCACTTACAAATAGATCTTTGGGTTTTAAGTTCATCAAGTAACAGAGTCTCTGAACTTGTTTAGAAAGGTTCTTTCATGGGTTTGGTTGTTTTGGGTTTTGAGGATTTTAATGTTTAAAATTTTCAGCTGCTCCTTCTTTGGGTTAGAAGCAGTCTCATTTGTCTGGATGATTCTGATTTACCCAGTCACTTGCTGAACTGGCGGTATAGTCTGGCTTAGTAATTTATATACCGTTTGCTGACAGTTTTTGGGCAGGCCTGCAGTATCTATGCAGTATTGTTGTCATTGGATTACAGCGTTACTGAGCGTTAAATCATCTTTGTAAGTTATCCAGCAAAATTAAATATTGATTTCAATTTTACTGTTTGCTTTCTGCCTGATTTTCAGATGGTTTTTGAGTTGGTAAAAGTGTTGCAAACTATTCAGGGACGAGCAAAGTCAGCCGTCAACAACGAGATCGGTCATTTGATATTAATTGATCGAGACCAGGACTTGGTAACCCCCCTCTGCACCCAGACTACCTACGAGGGGCTCGTGGATGAGCGATATGGTGTAAATTGTGGTATGTTCAAATGACCGTTATCACTTCATAAATTACTTATCATTTAAAGATCATAGAACTCCTATTTTCATGGTTCTGGAAAATTAAAATTTTATCAAGTTTGGCTCAAGGAGGAGTGTTGTGCTGGAAGGCCTCTAAGGCTGGTGTCTTTAAATTCTTTTCACAGATATCCTAAAAGGTATTGAGATGTCACTCTTGGAGAGTTGTATATTTCTTTTAACTGTCGAAGAGTTCCTCAATAGATACCGTATAGATATAGCTCTTTTTGTTTGCTTGTTTTGTCCAATAGGTTTTTGTGAGTTCCCAGCTAACGTCACAGGAACAAATAAAAGTATGAAACTGTTACTGAACACTGAAGATATGGTAAGTGATCTTTACTTTGGAATGGTTTTAAATAGGTCTGCACCAGAGTTAGAAATGTGTCAGAAACAATCAAAATACAGGTTGTAGAAAAGAAGAGGGAAAAGAATTCTGATATGTCATCTTTGTAAACTGTGATCTGTAGAACATAGATTGACTGAGAAAAATCTCTTTGTCAACATAAAATAGAGCAGTAGTAGAAAATACAATCTGTAGAATATAGAGTGACTCTATATCTCTATGTTACATAGAGTGACTCTATATCTAGAAAATACAATCTGTAGAACATAGAGTGACTCTATATCTCTATGTTAAGATAAAATAGAGCAGTAGTAGAAAATACAATCTGTAGAATATAGAGTGACTCTATATCTCTATGTCAACATAAAATAGAGCAGGAGTAGAAAATACAATCTGTAGAACATAGAGTGACTCTATATCTCTATGTCAACAAAAAATAGAGCAGAAGTAGAAAATACAATATGTAGTACATAGAGTGACTCTATATCTCTATGTCAACAAAAAATAGAGCAGAAGTAGAAAATACAATCTGTAGAACATAGAGTGACTCTATATCTCTATGTCAACATAAAATAGAGCAGAGAAAATATAATCTGTAGAACATAGAGTAACTCTATATCTCTGTCAACATAAAATAGAGCAGTAGTAGAAAATACAATCTGTAGAACATAGAGTGACTCTATATCTCTATGTCAACATAAAATAGAGCAGAGAAAATATAATCTGTAGAACATAGAGTAACTCTATATCTCTATGTCAACATAAAATAGAGCAGTAGTAGAAAATACAATCTGTAGAACATAGAGTTACTCTATCTCTATGTTAACATAAAATAGAGCAGTAGTAGAAAATACAATTGCAGAACATGAGTGACTCTATATCTCTATTTCAACATAAAATAGAGCAGCAGTAGAAAATACAATCTGTAGAACATAGAGTGTCTCTATATCTCTATGTTCACATAAACTAGAGCAATCATAGAAAGTACAATCTGTAGAACTTAGAGTGACTCTATATCTCTATGTTCACATAAACTAGAACAGTAGTAGAAAATACAATCTGTAGAACATAGAGTCACTCTATATATCAATGTCAACATAAAATAGAGCAGTAGTAAAAAATACAATCTGTAGAAAAGAGATTGACTCTATATCTCTATGTAAACATAATATAGAGCAGTAGTTGAAAATACAATCTGTAGAACATAGAGTGACTCTACATCACTATGTCAACATAATATAGAGCAGTAGTAGAAAATACAATCTGTAGAACATAGAGTGACTCTATATCTCTATGTCAACATAAAATAGAGCAGTAGTAGAAAATACAATGTGTAGAACATAGAGTGACTCTATATCTCTATGTCAACAAAAAATAGAGCAGAAGTAGAAAATACAATCTGTAGAACATAGAGTGACTCTATATCTCTATGTCAACATAAAATAGAGCAGTAGTAGAAAATACAATCTGTAGAACATAGAGTGACTCTATATCTCTATGTTAACATAAACTAGAGCAGTAGTAGAAAATACAATCTGTAGAACATAGAGTGACTCTATATCTCTATGTCAACATAAAGTAGAGCAGTAGTAGAGAATACAATCTGTAGAACATAGAGTGACTCTATATCTCTACATAAACTAGAGCAGTAGTAGAAAATACCTTGAGGCATTTCTGTGCCCTACGGTAGTAATCATACAAAGAATTGATCTCTTTCACGGTGCATTTCAACAAGTTATGGAATATTTGTCACAAATATGTTTAAGATTTCTTTCGTAGAGGAGTAGATAAGGCTTATCGCTCACAAAGAATGTAAATTATCCAGTATCCTGTAGCTCACAGAATGTATTGTATGCTCATCTCTTATCAGATTTATATTGCATGGTTTAATTACCTGATGGTTTATTATACCCAAATGTTGTTCTATGTTTAGAGATTGTCTCTTACAGAGTGAAAAAACACTTTATTTTGATATGTTACAGACCATTGAGAACACCCACAGTCAGCTTAAGTTGCATTGTGATGTCAGTAATAATTTCAGGAAAATGGCCTTTTAATTTCACCCGCCTGATCAATCAAAGGGACTTAAATATTTACCTTATCAGAGAACGATAGAGCCAGCCTCTCTGAAGCAGAACAAAAGTCAAGGAACCGACATACAATAGAAATGTCTCTAAACTTTGCAACATTTATGCTGGATTTCATTCTCCAGTGACCTGTTGTTTACATGGCATTACAGGAACATATTTTGACACAAGTTATTAATATTTATCACACACATAAAAGCCTCAGTATGCTGAATTGGCTTTCTGCCAAACCTTCAGAAACAAATTTCTATCAGGATTTTCATCAAAGCAAAATAAATACAGAAAGATGAGCTATGCTTAAAAAGAAAAAAAAGTTCTTTTTGGAGTTTTCAAAACCACAAATTTGCCAACAGTTCATTCTTCGAGTACTTTACTACACATGCTAAGCATTTAGGTAACACTATCGAAATATTGACAAATCGTTTGTTATATTTGTAAGTTACTATCTGCCTACATACATTTTTGCTTTTCATTTCTTCAACAGCTCTTTGAGGAAATCAGAAACAGACATATATCAAATGTATTTGGCTTTCTAAGCCAACAAGCTAAACTTGTCCAGTCTGGTTATTCTGTGAGTAGAATTGTCAACTGACTACTTCCTTACCTATGCACAACTATTGTATAATTTCTCCTCCATGTATTGAACTAACTTGTTAGTTCTTTTAGTATTAGGTCCTCCAATACATGGCGCTGGTCTATTCCAGTCTACCACCTCTCATATATATTCTTTGCCATCTACCAGCTGATGATATGTAGGATCCTTTGATAACACTTGAGCTTCAATCTGCTTTCGTCAGAATAGTTTTGCTGTTATTTGGAACGATCTGTGATTCTGTGTGATGTAGAGAACTCTTTGGACAAGAACTTAACTGTCATTCATCTTCTCATAAAAATTTCATATTTTTAACATTTGGAATTTGCTTTTTACTTTTACATCACTTTGTTGAAACCTTGGTCAATGAGATGAGAGAGTCCTTGCAACTCAGAGAATTAAAATTGGATTTTGAAATGTCTGGCTACATAAATGCTGGATATTGAGTGGAATGCTTAATCCAAATTTCATAAGTGTTTTATACCACGGTAAAATATTTCAACATATATTTTTTGTCACATTCGGAATTCCTTGTCCTGTTTTGTCCATCCCAGGTATCGCATGACAAAATGCTATGCAAAAATTAGAAAACTGCTATACGAGTGCAAATTTTTTTTTACACAGGTTACATATAATTTTGTAAGGGAAAGTACAGAGCCTTCAAATATGCTATACTAAATTCAAGCACTGATATATTCCCTGCATCACCTTTGCTTGCCTTCTAAATACTGAATGTGATACACTTCTCTTTTCCTACAGAAAGGAAGAAGTATTGCCTCCATAGGTGAAATGAAAGACTACGTTCAAAAAGAGCTAAAAGATCTGAAGCAACAGTATAAATCGCTCACTATACGTTAGTATTAACAATTTTAAATCTTAGATGTATTTTGATCGATTATGTTACTATGTAT
This sequence comes from Apostichopus parvimensis, assembly GCA_000934455.1. Taxonomy (NCBI): domain Eukaryota; kingdom Metazoa; phylum Echinodermata; class Holothuroidea; order Aspidochirotida; family Stichopodidae; genus Apostichopus; species Apostichopus parvimensis. The sequence goes on from KN886858.1 coordinate 31,689, forward strand.
ATTTACCATGTCAGGAAGGATCTTTAGAAAAAGTATTATTTCTGTAGCATTTGTTGTAAGGTATGCATTCAAATAGTGTGGTAGTACGTTTCTGTCCCATTAGTAAGTTGTATACTGTCTCTCAGGAAATGTGTTGTTTAGTCTTGGCTAAGCTCTCCAATAGACTTCTAAATTATGGCTGTACAGATTCCCTCAACATGCATAAAGTTGAAATGATGTCTTGGCAATACTTGTTGTAAAGAATGGCTGTAGATGACAGTATATTTCTGTCCCATTATTAAGTTGCATCCTATCTCTCAAGAAATGTGTCATTTAGTCTAAAGCTCTCCAATAGACTTTTAGTGTCTGGCTGTACATATTCCCTTAGCATATGAAAGGATGTCTTGGCAGTACTTGTTGTAAAGTATGGATATAGATGGCAGTATGTTTCTGTCCCTTAGCTAAGTTGTTAGTATGTATAAAGATGGAAGGATGTATTGAGGGTACTTGTTGTAAAGTATGGATGTGGATGTCAGTATATTACTGTACCTTAGTTAAGTTTTTAAGTCTGCATTTAGATGGGTATAACTGTTGGATCCATTTATTGAACGATGTGTAGTTAGAATAATTTCGCATTCAAAGAACCTGTGTCTTGTAGTGAAAGTTCAACTTTAGTTTTACAGACTTTCCTCCTGCCATAGGAAACATAAACTGTACAAAATAAGGAACAGCACAAATAGTTATAGATGTATCATGATAATTGCAAATACATCAGAAGCTAAAAATGCTGTTTTTGCAATGAATGCTAACATACTATTGCTTTGTGACCTCACCTCTTGATGCCATTTGGTTTTACCACTGGACAATACCTCATGTGCATCAATTTATATCTCCCATATCAGAAAGAACAAACAAAGTTTTTACTTCTTTTTTCAGATATTGGTGCTTGTGAAGGAATTATACAACAAACTAGTAAACAAGTGGATTTCCAAGAACAACTCCAAACAGAACATAGTGAGTATATAGAGAAATATCATGCCTTCTGTGTATAAAATGAACTTATGAAACAGAACATAGTGAGTATATAGAGAAATATCATACCTGCTGTGTAAAGGAACTTTTGATACAGAAAATAGTGTGCATACCAAAATATTTTGCCTGCTATGTAAAGGGACGTTTGAAACATAACGTAGTGAGTATAGAGAAATATCGTGCCTGCTATGTAAAGGAACTTTTGATAAAGAATATAGTGAGTATATAGAGAAATATCATGCCTACTATGTAAAGGAACTTTTGAAACAGAACATAGTGAGTACATAGGGAAATATCATGCCTTCTGTGTAAAGGAACTTTTGAAACTGAAGATAGTGAGTACATAGGGAAATATCATGCCTGCTATGTAAAGGGACTTTTGAAACAGCACATAGTTAGTATAGAGGTATATCATGCCTACTATATAAAGGGACTTTTGTTACAGAACATAGTGAGTACATAGGGAAATATCATGCCTCCTATGTGAAGGGACTTTTGAAACAGAACATAGTGAGTTTAGAGAAATATGCCTGGTATGCCAGTGAAATTTCAATAAGCTTTTGATTTTTTTTACAAAGCAGTATTTTTTCATTTTCATTTTAGCCTGATATTTTCAAACCCTTGACAAAGTAGAAATATGAAATTCTGCATCTGATGACTATTCTTCTAGGATCAAAACATTAGACTCAAATAGTTTATATATGTACAGTAGATGAGCATTTGCTTACAGTTTTCTAGACTCTTTGATTTTGAGTAATACACTGCCAGCTTTCAATGGCTGCTAATGCAAACAGTTACTTCAACGTATTAAGATACCAAGCTGTGTTCTATGGTTTTTGTCACATGCGGTTCGTTTCGTTGTAAGCTCCTTCAGCACGAAGGCAATCTAATAAACTCTCTACTCGAATATCATACCATTAAAACTTGAAATATTTAAATATCTTGTCTGTTTATAGTTTGTCGGGATTATGTACAATAAATAACAATGTTGACAGAACTGTCTGGAGAATTGTTTTTTTTTTTAATTTTTTCAAAATTCATCATTTATAATTAGTAGCTAATTAAGATTCGCGGGGCCTAGTATACCCGGAAGGTGTCATAGCTTCATCAATTTGGCTTTGGGAAATGTTTGGCAGAAACTAGCAGGAAACTTGCATTTGGAGGATTAGAATGAGATGAATTAAATGTTGTTTGTCTGGAATAGACATGTGTATTGCATGATTAGCGGATTTTTCCGATTCTCTTTTTCTGTTTTGTTTTTCAGGCATGTTGGATGGAAGTAAACTGAAGGATTGTTACACCTACGTTGAAGAACAGATAGCAAGACAGGTAATTTGGGATGGCAAGAGTAACAACAGTAGAAATAATAATAATTATCATCATCCACCCGGAAGGTAGTCATTAAACGAGGCAAAATGGGGTTGCATAGTCACGGGGGAGAGTTGAAATTCAAATGGCTGTAACAATTAGAAAAACAATCATTTCATTTTATTTGTTTCTTCCACGACAATAATACATATCAATATATACTTGGATCATACATTAGTACAACATAGTTGTGAAAAAGAAGTGTTTCTAGGAAGCGTTTGGGCTTAACAAAACTCTCCCATAAAAGTAATGTTTCTAAGAAGTGTTCAAGCTTAAGATAACACTCCCCTGAGAGGAAAGGAAGTATTTCTAGAAAGTGTTCTGGCTTAAAATAACACTCCCATGAAAAGAAAAGGAAAGAAGAAAATGACAAGGAAAAAACAAGACAAATTATAAGTGTTCCATTAAATGTTATAGAAACTTAAAAAAAAGGAGCTCTTACTTGCTTAATTGGAATTTTTCTTTAAGATAGAATAACCCATCACATTTTTTTGGGCCAGACGTTGAACCCACACCCCTAGAGCCAGGTGTTAGTTTCCTTTGGTTTTTAATGCTATTGCTAGAGATTACATCTGGTATACATGTGCATAAGGGTACTTCTTAAGAAAGTCATCCAAGATAGAGCCTGGACATAGAAATCAAACAGTTTGAATCCAATTTCAACCCCCCCCCCCTTAAAATACACATTAGGAGGCATGAATGGATAAGTTCAACCAGCATCATTAACTTAATGTTTTTTTTTTATCATCACAAAACACAAATCACTCCCTTGAGGGTTGGATTCTATGCCCCCCCCCCATCTGATTGAAAGATTCATGTTTTCATTTAATTTTACTATTTTATGTTACTCTTTTTCACTGCAAAACATTTCTTCCAAAAGCTTGTGCAAACACTTTTTTTCAGAGATGTTATTTAGTAGTTTCTATAATGCTATGTCTTATCAGTAATTTGATGAGTTTGCTTTGTTTATTTGAAACTCAATTGATATTATCTGCTTGTAACACCTTTTTTGTTGTTGAGTTTTTCTTATGTTTTGCCAAAAACTAACAATGTTTGTGATTTCTCTTTACAAATCTGACCGTTAGGCGGTAAGAAATTTTTATCTGCATCTGTGTTTGCTGATGTGTTCCTGCTAGTGATTGCATTCAATTAAAGGGACTTTTTGTTTTGATTTTGTTAATTAAGCGCTTGATTCTTGAACGATTCTAAAATTCCAGCAATGATGTAATTCTATATTGTCTTCACCAATCAACTATCAAGTCCGATATTTGTTTATATACCGAATGATAAATACTGATCTTGAAACTTGACTGGGCAATAACATTTTGAAATCAGTTAAGAGTTACTTATTCTTGCTGGTTAATATTCATTTTGCAAATCTACTTTTTGAGGAATACTTGATAGGTTTGTTCAAATTGCTGACAAAACTCAAAAAGTTTCTTCAATCCCATGTGACATCCTGCTGCAATTGCATATGATGACCTGTTTCGATTGCATGTGACACCCTGCTTCAATCGCATATGATGACCTGTGTCAATCCCATGTGACATCCTGCTGCAATTGCATATAGTGACCTGTCTCGATTGCATGTGACATCCTGCTTTAGTTGCATATGATGATCTGTTTCGATTGCATGTGATATCCTGCTTTAGTTCTGTTTCGATTGCATGTGATATCCTGCTTTAGTTGCATATGATGACCTGTTTTGATTGCATGTGACATCTTTCTTTGGTTGCATATGATGCCTGTTTGGGTTGCATGTGACGTCCTGCTTTTATTCCATGCGATGACCTGCTTTAGTTGTATGTGACAACCCTGCTTGATAGTAGCAACAGTCTGAAGTTGACCCTGTTCCTGAAAAAATGTTTGATCCTTAATGATGTACCAAGTTTAAGGGGAACTGCATCTTATAACACAAGCAAAAGGTTGTAATTTAAGGCCAACTTTCAATACATGTATCATGTTTTCTTAGGCTATCTGTGTCATGTGATGCATGTCATGTAACAGTAGTGTTCTGTGGGAACATTCCTCCACGAACAGCGAGTGTCCTCGGGCAAAGAAAAGATCCAGTCTAACGTGCAACCTCTCTGGCAAACCTGCGTTTCAAAACAACACGCATGTTATTATTGTTCCATAGATCTTATTTGCATTTCTAAAATATTAAATTTATGACACTTTTGGTTAATGAACAGTATGAGGTCTATTGTCAATAATCTTTGTGGATCTGTTTCTGTAAAAATAAGAATATTATTCAACTAGCAAACTCCGTCAATAAGAAGAGATATGATCACAAAATTTTTGTATAGTGATAGATTTTAAACTCATTTACAGAATTGCCTTGTAACTGTTCATATTATAAACTGAGTTGCTGATTTATCAAACTTTCTTCATCTGAGCTTCCCGATTATAGTCTTCTGTATTAACTGTCTGCAATATAGTGTCTATTACAAATATTATTCAATTGTATCATATTTGCTAGACTCCACTAGACTAGCTAACAGTTGCATGAATAAAACTCCTTTTCCCATGTAGGCATTACAGAAAGTTTTTGTATGCTCTTATTTTTCATTTTATCCAAATCACTTTCAATATTCACAATTTGTTAACATATTCCAATTTGTTACAAAAAATCACTGTGTGGAGTTTGTTCCGTAACATATTTTTTTTTTTAAATCAGGAAAACTGCCACAACCGTTTTTTGCTGTAGTTGATACAGTAAATTGCAACTGAAGACTCAGTTAAATTTCAAATACCTGTGAAAGTAATGTGAAGTACGGAACAAAACTAACATCATTGAAAACTAAAAAGACGTCCTTAACATGGACAATCGAAGACATTTTTGAGCCAGCTTCTGTCATCTCAATGGAGTTGGAATATTGAAGCAAGATTCAACAGGTCCAGAATGTGCTCAACTATGATTTGTATGTTGATGAGCTATATTTACATCTGTCCTAACCAGTATAACCTATCTTTTTGTCTCTTCATCATGGCAAGTCGGTGATATTTGTTTCTGTTGTTTCCACTACAGACTTCACACATGAGATCGTTGAGGTTATGCTGTTTGCTGTCCCTCACACAAAATGGTACGTACCTTTATACTTGCTCAGTTTGCTCTCTTTCAAGTGAGCAAATTTATAAAAGATGGATCCAAAGGAATGGGGAGTGGGGGGGGGGGGCAAGCTGATGCTTCAATACTTGCAAGATCCTTCTTTTGGAGGCAGACTAAAATGAAAACAAAGGTCACAGTGTTTTGTCCACCTCTTAAACAGGTCCTGCTATGTTGGAAACATCTTGGTACTCTTAAAATTATACATTTGACCTACACAGGCGGTTTGCAGTAAATAAGCAGCTTGTTCATGGTGTATTGTATTTTCTATGTATTCAGATTCAGTGAAAAGTCAGCTGTGAAATTCATCTTTCAATCCCAATTATCAAATGTCTTGTCAATTTTTAGAATTTAAAAAAAGAAGAAAAATGCGTTCTTTACTGTTCTCAAAGGTCTTACGTGTTAGAAACTTTGAGGCAACAAGATGATTTTTTGAGGTTTATCTACGACCCTCAGGAATTAATTTGAAAGTCAAATTTACAGTGAACTTTGTTTCTGATATTTGGGAGGTAATGGGAGCCCCAAATTTACATTTTGCAATTGCACTGATGTTGTCAGCAAAAGGCCAAGTTATCACCTAGCTAGCTAGTTGGCAAAATGTGTCATAAGATGTAGCCAAACAGTCACATTACACATGCAAAAGTCTTGTTGATTGGTCCCCTTTTTTTGACATGGTTTAACAACTCTTTGAATATTTAGTATTGGAATACTTTGTATTGTGCATGCTGTGTAAAACGTTAAATATTGATTTTTAAAGTTTGTGTTATGTCATTTGTGCACTTGAAAGGGAAGGGAAAGGTTTGACCTGATATTACAGGCAGTTTGTCCCAGATTTATGTTTGCTTTGTACTTTCTCATTCTTGGCTTCTGTACATCTGGCGACCAAATCTTATTTCAACACACATAAGTTTGGAGTCTCAAAGGGAAAAAGGAACATCCGAAATTGTAGGTCACCTTATTGCATTGTGTGAAATCACAGTTAGCATACCTTGGTTTAAGATGAGCTAGCGTTATAAGATATAGGCCCCTGCTTCCCAAAAATTGTTTGCACTTTGGATAAATTGCAAGAACAAAAACTTCTTACTGTTGGAATGGAATGCTACATCAGTTTTTAGTGCCCCTATTTGGAAATGGAATATGAGTTTGTGTTAAAATTGATCAGGAACCATAAGACTGAATCTAAACAATGGGTAGATGAAATGACCTTTGGCAGCCATATAGTGAGTATTCACCCCTCTTGGGTTGATTTCAGAGAAGTCATATTCAAACTGAATGTGCCAAATACCAGGGATATGCATTTTCATGATATATATAATATATGTATATGAATTACTCACAAGGATGACACAGAAACTTTCTCCCTGTGATGGCAGATTGTTCAACAGTATATGAAGCTGGAGGGGTTGTACTACAGTGAGAAGGAGACTAAATTACTAATGTTTCCCTTACAGGTTTACCCACTAAAGACTTTAAGAGTCTTCAAACCCACTACCTACAAAGTTATGGTTATGACAGCCTCTTAACATTCTACAATCTGAAGAAGCTGGGTATGTTCACAGAACAAACCACGGTGGAGATGAGCAAGATGTCTGCCTCAGACGTGAGAACAAAGATTGCTGAGAAAGCGCTCAAAAGGACGTCATTTCGTTTACTCTGTAAAAGACTTAACTTGGTGAGGAAAGTCCCCATAATCTACTCTATCTTTTGGTTTTGTGAGGAGAATGAATCATGAATATTATGTCTTTTGCAAAGATACAAGTTGACTACCCTTTTCCGATATCTTTTTCAGAGTGACAAGTTTTCTCACATTTGTGAAGGAACTCTTGGTTGGTGAAAAGAATTCCCCTCTTTCTGTTATCCATTGAATAGCTGTTTAATTAAATTTTCTAAAATACCCTCGAAGAGGTGGGGAACGAATCCCTTAATGCCAAAGATATCAACATCATATCACATCATAAACATATAGCCAGGAGTGCTTGCTGGGGACAGAGAGGGGGAACAAAACATTTTAGAAAGTGTTTAGATGACAGAACAACATCTCATACTGACCTTTTAGTTTATATAATTATGTTCTTTGGACCGCTGTACATTATCTGATATCATGTTAAAGTGTATGGTGACTGTCATGTTCACAGTGCACATTATTCAGTTGGTTCATTGTCGGAGATGTTAGGTATTCCATCTAGCAGATTTTGCCATCAAGGTTGTGTTATTGTCTGTGATGGATATTTTGGCCGGTATTCTCAAGAAATTACATTACAGTTTTCAATACACTATAACTAGAATTGAGCAACTAAGAAGTGTTTGCAGTAATGTTTAGTGTATGGTTACTGTATTGCTAGGGTTTGAGTCTGGCTGGATAACAGTTCTACTCTAGCCAAAAGTTTCCGTGCTCTTTCAAAATATACCTGTGCTGTGGCCGAGTGGATGAGGCTTTAATAGCAATCGGGAGGTTCCGGGTTCTATACCCGGCCGGGTCATAGTAAGGTGGGTTTTTTCGTCCAAGAACAATCTACGGTTTTCCCATCTGAAATGAAATTCTAAATTGAAAAAAGATTCCAAATTTGAGTTAAAATGTTGAATTGGAAGCCACCCAATGTGTAAGTTGTACTCCATAAGCCCTTGCAGGTTTCTCCCATATTTGTGGTGGCTTAAGCGTGGTGGTAGTGGTGGTGATGATGGTGATGATGATGATGATGATGATGGTGATGGTGATGGTGATGGTGATGGTGATGGTGATGGTGATGGTGATGGTGATGTTGATGATGATGATGATGATGATGATGATGATGATGATGATGATGATGATGATGATGATGATGATGATGATGATGATGATGGTGATGATGATTGTGATTATTTGTTTAGATTTTCCCAGTCGGTTGACCTTAGTTTGTTATGATATGTCAAATTTTTGTTTTTAATATAAATGGTTTGATAATGCAGCTTACTGTTCTGGATAACTTAAACATAATGAACATAGGAGTGGTACCATTGTATGTACAGTATGTGTGTGTGTACTCTTTTCCAAGAATGTATCAAGCACCCTTTAAGTACACATGGTCAGTACCCAGTTGTTATCAGGTGTTAGATTTGACTGATGTCTGATATGGATGTTTGGTCTCTGTATCACGTTGTACTTGAATTCTTTTCACTTTCACCAGATTCCTAAAACAGGTGACATCAATCTGAGAAATCCTGACGATATGTCGTTTGTATTCAGTGGATCCTATACACCACTCAGCTGTAAACTTGTTGAACAGGTATGCTTTTCATGTAAACTTGTCGAACAGGTATGCTTGTCAACTGTAAACTTGTTGAACAGGTATGCTTGTCATGTAAACTTGTTGTACAGGTATGCTTCTCACGTAAACTTGTTGAACAGGTATGCTTCTCACGTAAACTTGTTGAACTGGTATGCTTGTCATGTAAACTTGCCAAGCTTTCTGTCCCGTTTATGTTGTGTTTGCACAAACAAAGTCTCAACTTCCATTTGACATTCAGTGAACCATTTTCACAATGTGAAGTGTAAGGCGTGGCTACAATTTCTTGACTTGCATCATGTAATGTCAAAATGTGTTTAAAAAGTGGATGGTGTCGTCTGGTATTATCAGTGTGCAACCTGTACAAACAAAGTACAGTCAGGTTGCAGATATGTGTCAAACTAGGTACACTCAAATGTTGCTTTTAGGGGCTAGACGAGACAACCAGGAAGAACCATGTGTGTAGACAACCAGGTAGAACCATGTGTGTGTCTTAGACAGGAAACCACGTAGACTCATGTGTTTGTCTTAGACGAGACAACCAGGTAGAACCATGTGTGTGTCTTAGACAAGACAACCATGTAGAACCATGTGTGTTGACAACCAGGTAGAACCATGTGTGTAGACAACCGGGTAGAACCATGTGTGTAGACAACCAGGTAGAACCATGTGTGTGTCTTAGAGGAGACAACCAGGTAGAACCATGTTTGTGTCTTAGAGGAGACAACCAGGTAGAGCCATGTGTGTGTCTTAGAGGAGACAACCAGGTAGAACCATGTTTGTGTCTTAGAGGAGACAACCAGGTAGAGCCATGTGGGTGTCTTAGAGGAGACAACCAGGTAGAACCATGTGTGTTTAGACGAGACAAACAGGTAGAACCATGTGTGTCTTAGAGGAGACAACCAGGTAGAACCATGTGTGTGTCTTAGAGGAGACAACCAGGTAGAACCATGTGTGTGTCTTAGAGGAGACAACCAGGTAGAACCATGTGTGTGTCTTAGAGGAGACAACCAGGTAGAGCCATGTGGGTGTCTTAGAGGAGACAACCAGGTAGAACCATGTGTGTGTCTTAGACGAGACAGACAGGTAGAGCCCTGTGTGTTTTAGACGAGACAACCAGGTAGAACCATGTGTGTGTCTTAGAGGAGACAACCAGGTAGAACCATGTGTGTGTCTTAGAGGAGACAACCAGGTAGAACCATGTGTGTGTCTTAGAGGAGAAAAACAGGTAGAACCATGTGTGTGTCTTAGAGGAGACAACCAGGTAGAACCATTTGTGTGTCTTAGACGAGACAACCAGGTAGAACCATGTGTGTCTTAGTCGAGACAACCAGGTACAACCATGTGTGTGTTTAAGACGAGACAACCAGGTAGAACCATGTGTGCGTCTTACAGGAGACAACCAGGTAGAACCATGTGTGTGTCTTAGACGAGACCACCAGGTAGAGATCATTTCAGTAGTTTCCTTACTGTATCAAGGCTGTGTCTCTTCAAATCTACTTCAACGTTGACTTGCAAACTGTAGCATTCTTCACAGACACTGGTATGAAACGTCAGCAGTGTCACGATGGTAGAGAGCTTGAAGCATTTTCAATTAATATTAACATTTAAAATATTTAGGAGAAACAAATGAGTTTTCTTGATTGGTAATTTCATGTTGAGTAATTGCATTTCTTTTCTGAGTAAACATAAAACAATTATTTTGAGTTTTGATGATTATATACGCCTGAGAATTAGTTATGTGGGTTAATACTAATTTAAGTATGAGGATTTTAAGTTAACATAGCCAGTAGCAAGTAACATAATTAGTAAATTGAACAATTCTGTTGGCAAACATTGAGGTGTGCAACTACTGACTCTTTCATCACGCTATAAATATTAATGTTTCCTTTAGTAGGTACATTAGGTATGATTATCTTCACTGGAATAGAAATTTTACCCGAGTTGTATATTACATCCATGGTTTCCTTTTGATGTTATTCAGTGTGGAAGAAAAAAAAAACTAATTTCTGCCATCAACATCATTGATTTGATGGTTTTGTATTAAATATTCCAAAATATTTCTGGTGAATACTGGATGTCTGCATGCATTCTACAAACTGAAGAACTTTCAACCAATAAGTTTATGACTGATCAGGAAAATTCTTCAAACTGTTGTAAACAGTTTAAAGATTGACTGTAGGGGCAAAATTAATTTTGATATATTGCATACCTGACCATTATATATAACCACTGCTATTAGTTCAGGTTATAATTCTAAGACACTTTTAATTTGTTGAGAAATGACCCTTTAAACAGCCAAGGTTAAATGGTTAAAAGTGACTGGACTATGTAGTCTAATACTCAGACCAGTATGAAAGTCAGTGCCTCATATGCAATACATAACTCAATAGGACAAAAAAGATACAGACGTTTATGTCCTGGAAAGGCATGTTTATAATGTAAAACAAAATTTGTCAACGACAAATGGTGTTGAATATAATCCAAGGATGCTCTTGTGCATTATATGAAATTATTATTAAATTTTTTTCAGAAAAAAGTATTAAAAGTACATGTTTTGATTAGAATTTGTCAAACACTGGATTAACATTCACAGTTAAGGCCTGCACTGAGGAGCTGATGTCCTCATCAGTTAAGCCTTAAAGGAGCATACCACAGATAAAATAAATTGTTAAAGGTGAATGTATTGAAGATGTCTACAGCTATAGAAACATTACTTGTATTTTTTTTGCTTTTCTAAAGTTCTGCCTAAAGTCATTATTTGAAGAAAGAGGTCGTCCTCAGTCGTCAATGTCATTATGTTGTTAAAACTCATCAATTATGTAAATGATAGGTCTTCTCTTACCTATTTCTCCTTTCTAAGATTCTTATGAGAATTGGTTGGGGTGGATTAGAAGACGTCAAAAAACATCTCTCCGGTCCATGTTTCGAGGATCACAGAGGCCTATCGGCGAAAGGTATGTCCGTTCCTTGTCTATTTTTGTTTTATCTAAAGAATTGTCAGTAATTCTGCCAATGGGTTAAATGTATCCAAAACACTCCTCATTATGCAATGATGACTTTAGAAACGGTGAGACTGAGAAGGGAGAGAGAGCTATCCATAAAGTCTCCCATCCGAAATGATCTGTAACTGTAAATTGGAAGATAAGGTTGGGTCGCATAACCTTCAAACTTCACTGGCAAGTTTGGTGTGCTAACGATTCGGAACATGTGTCCATCCAAATGGTTGGGTCCTCAGGTTTTCAAAATCTTTAGATTAAGAAAATAAAACATAGTAATAACATTTCTGCAGGGTACCTGTTAAGAGTGAAAGCGATGAGTTAGGCCCTCCGGATAGGTATTGGTTTGTAAGTGTTATAATGGAATAATCAAATCAAACTTTGAAAGAGCCTTCGATGTAAAGGAGTATGAATGTGGCCGACAGCACCTGAAGATCACTTGATGTTGCCAGGTGACATTTACTCATATTTTATTAACGACTGTTGAAGGTGGATTTTGTAAGTTCATTGGACATAGGCAAGTAATTATAAGATAGAAATGCTCGTACCTACCTACCTCTCTCTTGCACACACACAATTGAGCAACTTTAATTAAACTGAATATTGTGCAATTTACATCAGATTTGGTCAACCATTTTGTGGCGTTGAAACAACCAGAAAGTGAAAAGTAGGTCAAGTGTCAATTTGGTTCAATTGTTATAAGCAATATATTACTCAGCCACCATATTATCACCCTCGGTGTGAGAAAGTATAGAGATATCTGCAGCATCATTTCTCTAGTTCCAGCCCAGAGGACGACCAAAGCTGAAATCATCGACTGTTGAGAAATATGTTCCGATACGGATGATCGTCACCGAGAGGCTCCCTTTCAAGAGCGGCTGTAACCGCCATGATTTAGTGTTTTATTACCACCGCACAGACACAAAGCATGTCATGATATACATTGGGATGTCATTAATGAAACGATTAATTAACATGAGATTAATGATCAGTCACTGATTCATGTTCACACGAGAGAGTAAGAGGGTGTTTCTTTTCATTATCGTCGACAGAGCTACAACATCTCAAAGGTTTACATCTTGGCTCCGTCAATAATTCATTCCTTACATCCCTGGTAATATCATAAAATACAGACCCTGTTATATTCTTAATAAATGAAACTGCAATGTTGTCTACTATGTAAGCCTATGACCGTGTGTTCAGAAAGAACAGCAGCTTCAGAAATAACACTCTTGCTCCGGTGATGTTACATTGGCCTCGTTGCATGAACAGTTTCCATGTCTGTGGGGTAGCTGCGGCAGTGATCTGCGCCTAGGTTTGCATCTACTTGTAGTTATAGTTGATTTGGCTCTTACATAAAACACTAATCAGCTGTAAGAAAGCTCTAGCTCAGAGGATGTGCAGAAAATTTAACCTATCAATTCAATTTCAATTCAATTTTCAATTTCAATTTCTTTATTCCAGTATAAATTATAAAATTTATAAATAGGACACATAAAAAATGATACATAAATGACGTAAAAATGTACAAACATGAAAGCATGAACAAAAAAAGAAATAAGATGGAGGATTAGAAGTTTTAAACCAAGAATATATTCTATATGCCGATGATAGAAATCTCAAGTAGAAAACGAATGCATCGCTGGATGGTACAGCTCAAGATTTTTCTGAACTGGAATTTATTTGATGTTTTATTTCCTTCCTTTTCTCACTTTTAAGAAAATTCAACAACTCAACCAGGATCCTGTGACAGGTTCTTAGGTGGCAGACTGACAGATAACGGACAAAAGCAATATAAACAGACAGATATTCCAATCAACTCGTGGCTGACATCTGTCTGTGTTATATCTTCTTGTCTTTTCAGTCAGTCTTTCAAGAAGATCCCGCTAGGAACGAAATGTTGGGAATTTTAAAATACAAGCTTGTGGTTTCATTTTTAATTGTAAATTATGGAAACTTGTCCATGCCTCTAAAAAACATGAACAATAAAATCCAGAATGATGCATGTAAATTTGATGAAAAGTTTAACCACTTTGAATTGCAATGTTTTAGTTTTAAAATGTAGCCATATTTCATGAAAACTTGTAACACATGACAAAATTTTTCTTTTCCCCTTTGCAGGAAGTGTACAAAGCAGTGCTGCTGTGACACCAAAATCAGAGAAAGTTGTCTTAGTTTATTTCTTGGGAGGGTGTACCTTTGCAGAAATTGCCGCTCTTAGACTCCTCGGAAAGGTCAAAGGTAAACGGTCATATTTTCATCACGAAGCATGAAGAATAGAAATTTTTTTTAGGTTCTCATGCCCGAATGATTTTCACGGGTTATTGCAGTAGAGTGAATTTTAGCAGTGATGAATGATATCAAAAATTGTCAGCAGAGGTATGGTAGGTGGAGGTGGGGCGGGGAGAGGGGAAGGGGGAGTGGAGAAGGACATTGAATTCATAATGATTCATAATGACTGAGGGATGGAAGGAGGAGTGAAAGGAAGTTTTCAGTTTTGGTTAGGGGCATTGATTATACCTTTTTTGCATCTTTGTTGATAGCTTAAGGTAGTTTCTGATTTACTCTATGGAACGATGGGCCCAAAACTACTACTTTATAATTTACTAACTTAGCAACGTATGTGAAGTGTGTCAAGAGTGTGCCAAATTCATTTTCTGTTACCCCAATCAGCCTTTGACGGGAAAGTTTGTTAACTGGAAAGAGCCATTGTCTATATTTTGTAACTAACTATAAACTATTAAAGTGACAGAAAACCTCTGGTTTATAAAGTCTTTTAATTTGACACCAGACGGCTGCTTGTGTGTGTGTTGCCTGTGCGTTTGTTTTGTATTCTGACCAAGGACTTGAACAAAAGAATTTCAGGTCCTCGGTTGTGATTTCTAAAGAATCACCACGTCCTCGGAAGAATTCTATTGTATGGGGTATTGTTAAGGTTAGGGTACGTGGATTTGAACAATGGAAAAGACAATGGGGTCCTCGGTCTGAATGTAATACAAACATGTGTGTGTATGTGTGTATGGAATTAACAGAACAGCTTGTGCATTAGATCTGGCAACATTCCACAACTGACAACTATTCCGCGAGTCATTTCTTGACTTTGATATCTTAAGTAAAAATTCAACCATGAAAGGTTAACCTTAGTTCACTGACTGTCTTGTACTTTTTGGTTTAAATGTAGTAACATCATGCAAAGAGCATTCCTGTACAAGGTTCTCAAGTCACTGTAGTAGTACATTGTATACAGTTCACTATGAAATTAAATCCCCAGACTACTGTACTTCCCACCACCTGTTTTGTTGCTCGACTAAATGAGTGCTTTGTTTCAAATGAATGCTGTTTTAAGTACTTAGCGTCTTCAAACGTGGGTGTAATCATATCTCTAATTACCGATAATCATTCCAGTCCAGGGTTCTTTAAGATATATGCAAATGTAGTTAAAAGCTTAGGTAAACTTGATGTTAAAGCTTAGACCTTAATTGTACATTGTTTGAGAAGACTCAGAATTTCTGGGTGGTATTTAGCATTTACTGTAGCGAACTAAAAATGTGTTTTTCATGGATGAATTTTTTGTCATGGAGAGATATTGTAAACACTTGCATATGGACTACCAATCATATCGTGCATTTAGCATATCAGTGCACAGATCTATTGGACATTGTGTTACGAGAACATGTTCAGTACACTACTGTACCTGTTATATAAAACGTTTAATCTGTCATTATTCGACTCCTGGACAAGCTCCCTTCCCCTTATTTCCACCCCTCAAACATAGCTATCTAACCTTTCTCTATGAACCTTCTTCTTCTTCTTCTTCTCCTTCTGTTTTTTGGTCCCCTGGTCATGCAGTCCCTCTGTACATCAACCAGTATGTATAATAAGCTAATACAAACCTTGTGCGTTTAATAGAGTCTGCCACAGTTGTTTTTTTTTCCTTCTTGGCAAACAACATGCAAGCAATTTTGACACAGTTGACTGGCCGTGACATTTAAAAACAAACCTGTTTCTTATCATATTCATGCCTTGTAGTCTTTATTCTCATCACCGGCTTAGTACACACTTCATCTTGTCAAGAGTTGTCTCTCCTGTTTTTTTACGAGAAATTTATCAAAATGTCAGAAGGCACAGAACTTTATGATCTTGTCTTGCTAATATAATTAAGAAGAAGCCAACTATTAGTTTGCACCAAAAAAAACCCATAAAAACATGAGCATTCTGAGGGTAATTTTACTGTTGTACACTGCAGAGCAGTCTGCCATTGTAAAAGGCATTTTAATTTGCACCATATAGGAGCTCCTCATTTTATATCATATTCAAAAAACAAAACTTGATGTAGTATGCTCAAGATTTAGAAATAAGCTGGTATATCAGAGAACCCATCCAGTGTTTAAAAGTATATCCTTGGTGATAATCCCGTTCTGTTTGATAGATTGAAAATTTCAATCTAACTGGTTGGGTCCAATCTCTCTGGTTTGGAATTAATTATTCATCTTTCTTCTCACGATATTGCTTCATATTTATAGGAAAATATGACATTTGTGGTAGGACAGATCTACCGGAAGGTTTTAAGTTTGATAATGCGTATTGACCAACCGTGATGTAACTTGGAAGTAACTTTAAGTTTGCCTTATATTCATTCCAACCCTTGCATTATTAATATTGAGTTGTGTTTGATCATCCTGGTTGTCTGGTATATGAGTGATCGTAGATCATAGGACCTCATGGAGAAATGGTTAATGGTATCACCATCAATCTAAGGCTAGATAGAACACTCTGGGTAGATCAAGGGTACTTGTATTTCATAGGGGCCACCTGGATTTATGCCCGTTCTAGTAGAAAAAGAAATATCATTAGTGCTGTCACTGGATCTAATCCCATTCTATCAAAAATGTTTTTTTTGGCCTTTTTAAAATTTGAAATAGTAGAATTTATGGTTCTTTCTACAATTTTCATTAGTCTATCATGTGAATACATCGGTTTAGAGGGCTTTAAGCAATCCCTATTTAGGTTACCCAGTCTTTAACTCACCGTAATTGTGGAATTCCTTTACGTTGGTTTTTAAACAGGTTATCGATTCATCTTTGCAACCACTGCCATTGTAACCAGTCAACGTCTACTTGAATCCGTCAGAGAAAAATGAAAGGATTCGGAAGAATTGCCTGTTTGTGAATCACATTCCACTGACAGTTAAGCTTGCCAAACTGTTGACCTATAGCAGATTTCTCAGTCGATGATTTGGTCACGTGATCCACATGCTGCAGCTGGTGTTCTACCACCCATGATGATGAGATGATGATAGTGGAGATGATGCCATGTTTCCCCGCATCACTGATTGGCTGAGAAATACTAATTAAGAGCTAATAATCACTACGAGAGTAGAAAAAATAGCAAACACGCTGGCTAACATTTGGATAACTAGCGGTACACACATGTCCTGCAGTTCGGAATGGATCCTTGTCAGTGTTCAACGTGTCAAGAGGCAGCGAAATTTTATTTATTTATTTTTTTGGTTTTTGTTTAAGAATGCAAGGTATAATTAATGTCAGCATTACTTTTGTGACTCAATCAGCATTAAATTCGTCAAATTGTATTAATATTTGTGCCGTACTATATTTAAAAAAACACAAAATTGAGCATTTGTGAACTCCCTTCTTAGTTGATGCCTTTGATAATTTATATTTTAAATTTTATTCAACTCACACACACTTTCGAATTTTTTTAATGGCCATTTATAACAGGAGAAACTGGTTAATATTTTGTATTCTTTTCACAGTTCTGCACAAACTTTTCATCATTTTAAGATTCTGAGACACGGTTATTTCTTTTCATCATTTTAAGATTCGGAGACAACGTCATTCCTACAGGGGCTGTTGCACATTGACAGTTTAGCTTAGTACTGTCAGTGCCAGCGATGAGTGGTGAGCATCAAGCAATTTTTTTTTTCAAAAGCCCTTTTTTTTGTGAAAAGCTGTGGCAGCTCTCACCAGTTTCAAAGGTCTGGGGTGTCAATTGCTCTAAGCTCATTTGAATAACGTTTCATTCGAGGAAGTTTACTCGTTTCAGTTGGGTAGATTTATCTCCATTATTTCCTATCGTCCATTGATAGTAAATTTGAAAAGATGAATAAGAAGATGAAGAAACTGGTTTACAATATGCAGAGTCCATTTTGAGTCATTTCAAATCGATTTTTTTAATTTTATTTTTTAAAGATCTCAAGTCAATAAACTTGCCCAATCGATAATGACTCAATCAAAGTGACACAGTCTCTGGTTGTAAATCAATGGTAATATATGTAGGTGATACTGTAGGTGATACTGTAGGTGATACTGTAGGTGATACTGTAGGTGATACTGTAGGTGGTACTTGCTGTAGGTGATGCTGTAGGTGATGCTGTAGGTGATGCTGTAGGTGATGCTGTAGGTGATGCTGTAGGTGGTGCTGTAGGTGATACTGTAGGTGATACGTACACTGAACTACTTCTGGTGCTCTGTTAATAGGACAGTTAAGTGATTGCAATGTCTGTTTGTGTTAGTGACAGGTCTTGTATGAGACTATAGCAATGGATACTGCTGAAAACAAGCAGGTTTGAGCTATGTGACATGACTACAGTTGCTTGTTGCTTCGAATTTGAAATGGTCTGTTGGGAAAGAGGCAGACTAAATAGTTGAGAAGGAATGTATAGAAACCAGTTCCATTTTTGGGGGTGTTTTTTTGTTTTTGGTATCATTGTATTTTGGAGAACTCTAAGAGAACTGGATAATAAAGTTATGAAAGATATCTTGCTGAGAGAACTATGATCATATCGAATCAGGTTAATAATTCACTGTATTTCAATTTATCACGGTTTGACCTACTGCCATCTTGAACCTAAATATGTATAGGCAAAGGTTAAAGGTCATCAATATTTTGCCCCCAAATGTTAGGACTCCACAAATTTTCAGAACGTTTCAAAATTATTTTTTCGTCATGTTCCCAAATTGAAAATTTCAAATAGTTTTCAGACATACAGTTCTCTTTGAGAAAATGTTTTGAGAAAGAACTCTGAACTCTGTAACATATTTGGGAGCTGCACTGGTGACCTTTGAACTGACTAAATTATGACACAAAAGTAGCTTGATATTCTGAAATGATTGCAGAGTTTCAAAAACTTAAAGAAAAAAGAAAAAAAAAAACACTTTAAAGCATTTTGATAACAGTTTGATAACATTTACCTGCTTGATATTTACCCTTTGTTTTATTAATCTGTATACCCACCAGTTGTCATGGTGATACATGAATTTTACATCATGATAGTCCCTTTACAGGGCACATCAAAGGTCTTGTAATATAAAGTACTTAAGACAAGTTTTATCTCTTAAAAGAGGTCAAAATGAATGATTTACTTCCAGTCTATAGCTCTAAAAGCCTCAACAATGAATGATTCTGATATAAGCACTAAATAGGATGTGACCTTGCAACATTATCATCATATCCTTATGTCTCAAGAAACATTAAATATTTCCATTTTTATTTTAATATGTACATGTAGAACCTTGAGAATTTTCAGTGGCAATGAACAACAATGTATATGCCTGGTGCTTGTTTTGTGACAAAGTATGTATTGTCATTACGCTATCAAGATTGCTCAGAGTTTTAAGATGATACTATTTGTTAAATTGAATTTATGAAAACAAATTTATTTGTCAACAGTGAGGCAAAAAATTGTTTGTAAAAGGTAGATTGTTTTGGAGTAATGTAAAGAATGTTTGTGCATCTTACAGGAATGGAGTTATAGTAATGCCGAGTGTTTGTTAATGTTGTCACTTTGGTCACTGTACAACATTACTCCAAAACCAGTGTTTGAAACAAAATTTTTGGTGCATGGCTCCTGCAAATATCTTTGTTGCCTGAGTTTGATTCTTTTGAATGGTGATTTTCTCATGTTTGCGACAATTCAGTATCACTAAAACTGCATTTGTTTTGATCAAAAAAAATAGGTTGCTGTAGCTGGTTTGAAGAGGACAAAAGCACCATGATTTATAGTTGTTGTGTAATTAAATCGTTCATACTTGAAACTTGGAGTTGCTTGTTTAGCTTTTTATTGTAGAAGAGACAAAATGTTGTATTTGATGAATGTCATATTAATGTGCTTTTTCTTAAAGATGGTCCAGTGGTTCAATGGTAGTAGACTATGCTATAGTAATGCAATAGTATCTGTCAGTAATACATACTGCACATGTATAACTATATAGGCAAAATCAAAATAGAGTAAAACAACTTTACAGAGCT
>KN886859.1:21654-32457 GCA_000934455.1 Apostichopus parvimensis
TGCCCTATACATATGAATAGGGCATGTATTTATTTATATACATGCCATATATATGTACGCAGGATTTAGGGTAACAAACTTTCAACACGTAGTAATCGATTGCTTCACACCTTCTGGAGGTAACACTACTTTGATGAGGTTATTACTACACGGGAATAGTAATAGTAGCCAAAATGGCCGTCAAAACTGCTAAATTGATGTGGTATATTGAAGAAAGACGATCTGATGACATTTATTTACAAGAAGAAGAAGAACACATCAATAGGTAAACATTCGGCTTTTATTGCTTTTTGTTTTCAAGGTACTAGGCTGTTGCCTCGTTTCTTTCTCGAGATAGTTTTACGCATGTACGATTAACCTACCGTATAACTATACGCTTAGAGTAATTAAATTCTAGGTAGGCTGCAAAATACAAATAAAAAACACCAACATTTGTGGCACCATGTAACACAACAGAACAGATAGTCTGCCATGGGAAACAGTATAATAATGTACAAAAGTCTGACGTCATTAAAGGGGGGGGGGGTAATATCAATATCGTTCTTGGCGAAAGTGTTTCGAATTTTTTCTGTCACAATGCCGAAGTAAACTTTGCCAATCATTTGGACTACCGACCAAATTCGATTCAAATCAGTTTTAAGTCTGTCTGTCTGTCTGTCTGTCTGTCTGTCTGTCTGTCTGTCTGTCTGTCTGTCTGTCTGTCTGTCTGTCTGTCTGTAGGACATAACGTTTTACTTCGAATCAAGGTAGAAACATACGTATGCTAGAAAAATAGGGAACTCAGTCCAGGAAATATCGAATCAAGGTAGAAATATACGTGTGCTAGAAAGATAGGTAACTCAGTCCAGAAAATATCGAATCAATGTAGAAATATACGTTTTCTAGAAAGATAGGTAACTCAGTCCAGAAAATATCGAATCAAGGTAGAAATATACGTTTTCTAGAAAGATAGGTAACTCAGTCCAGAAAATATCGAATCAAGGTAGAAATATACGTGTGCTAGAAAGATAGGTAATTCAGTCCAGAAAATATCGAATCAAGGTAGAAATATACGTATGCTAGATAGATAGGTAACTCAGTCCAGAAAATATCGAATCAAGGTATAGAAGTATACCTATGCTAAAAGATAGGTAATCATCGGCAATATTTGGTGACCAGATTTAGCAAAGTATTCAAGCCTTAGTCCGCTTAACTAATCGGCCAAAGCGAACGTGTAATGGAAAAACTGTAGTCATTAATTTGGGCAATTTTAGTCAAATTACTTTCTTTTATTTATAAATACTGTGTGGCATACATTAGGTAACAATCATGTTGGTGTTAATCAAATGCTTTGTTACTATTAAAATGTTCTTCCTTTTCTTTGTGAAATTACTACCTCACAAATTTCTCAGTACTTAAACAGATTATTAACTGACCAAAATAATCCTCTGTATAATTTTACAGATTATTAACTAAAAATAGGGTCTCTGTTCGTTTACGGTGCAAAGTTCTGGCGAAAAAGTTCCACATACATTTTATATATAAGACACAGTCTGTAAACTTGCAAAGGCTCTGTTACCTAACAGAGCGACATATATTCACATAAAACTGTTATGAAACTTTTTGCCAGTACTTTTAAATTAATATTACAGTCTTTTTTCTCCTTTTTTTTTTACAGTGTATAACTAAGCCTAACTTAGAATTTGTCAATCGCTCTCATTTTCTCGTAGTCACCGATCTCACTGAAAGAAGAGGTATTGACTGCATGAGAAGGAGAGAGGGAGTTTCAGAACCCCTCCCCTTCCTCTCGACCCCCTCCTTCCCCCTCCCCTTTCTCTCGAACCCCACCCCTCCCCTCGCTCGTGGCCTGCATCTCCTACCTATGTTTACACCACTGATTTATTTCATTCATTATGATACTATACTACTTCATTTGCATTACAAAGTATTCCAGAAATGATCGGATGACTATGACGAAACCATTTTGTGAACGAACCTTGATAGGTATCATCCGAAGCGATTGTAACGTAGATACCAAACTGAATATACCACCTTAACACCTGTTACCGTGTGATATTACATGAATACGTAACATCATTACTAATAAATGAAACGGCGAATGCTTCCATTTCGGAAGTAGGAAACAGGGCAACATAACAACCATCCTGTTAACAATGTTAACATGGTGGGGTTTTTATTTAAGAATATATTGACGAAGTAATATAAAATGACACCAATATCTACAAAGAGTTGGATATTACTAAAAAAAATAATATCACTTCCTCGTTAGAGATATTCAAGTTGCCAGTGTAATGTTCCGTAGAAGAGTTCTGCATGTATATGTATATTTTTTATAAATAGATATTTTTTATAAATATATCTAATATGTTCCTTCTCGTTCAAATGGATGCAATTATCTGTGATGTGTGCATGATTTCAAAGGTTGGGATGAGGGTGAGGGTACAAATCCTAATCCCCCTAATCCACCACCCATTAAGGTATGAGCTTCAACGTACATAAAGGGGGGGGGGAGGGTCCTTATCCATGAGGAGTGTTTTCATTCTTCCCTATACATATGTACTGGTGAATGGAGCCAGTCCACCACTAGTTTGTGTACGCCACCAGGGACGTAGCCAGGGGGGAGCAGTGGGAGCAACTGCTCCCCCTTTCAGTGTCGAAAAAAATGTTAAAAACTGTTTGGTTTTTTTTTGCATGGTATTTTGTCAGTGCTCTTTTGATCTTGAATATTCGTCAGCTCCGTAAACTCGATTATAATCGTAGTAACATTCAGGCCTACTGATTCAGGCTACTTGGTTTGGCAGATGTAATTAGCTAAATTTAGCCTATAGCCTATTACAAGCCTACAGTTGGCAACTGCGTAATAAAATACATATAGCCTACCTAACCGCACTCGATGGAGTGTCACGAACCAACCGTATGCACAACGACGACGACAACGTGCGTTCTCATCCTTTCTATGATTCATCATACGTTGTTGCACGAACAGCATGGTATGAGCTAAGCTAGCAATCGACCCCTTAGACCCCTCCCCCATATCAATCGCAAAATGTGTTCCGACTTGCAAATTCCTGGCTACGTCGCTCTACGCCACTGGCAGTTAGCCTTACCAATCAATGTTAAATTGCATGGGGTTGTAAAGACTATAGATCACTTATTAATGTTTGTTTCGAAAAGCAATGGACACGACCTTTAATATGTTATACGTTGTGACATTTCTATCCAATAGATATGTATATACTGCATGATTTGCGTCAAGGTAGAAGGTACATAACATGGAAACACAACCAGCTTCTTTGCATTCAGTCAAAACATGTATGACCAACCGATTCACACAGAGATTACAGTAACGACTGTAAATCCTAAAATGTTGTACCACAGTACAAACTGGATCGTGCTGATAAATCTGATACATCGTAGCATGTGCTATTACGAGTACAGTAAACAATGAGGATATGTGTAATCCCAACAAATGCATCAAACTGGATATTTTGGGATTACTCATATCCTCAGTTCTAACTACAATCCTAATAGCACATGCAACCGATTTATAGCACAATCCAGTTTTTACTGATGTGGTACAAAACTTGACGATTTATAGTAGTTACTGTGTTCTCTGTGTGTATCGGGGGGGGGGGGTATGACAACCGTTTCACCTTGCCGAAGCATTTACTGTTAAACCTATATATGCAGTTTATATATAGCTGTTCTAATGATACTTATCAATCTCGCGGAACACATTACAAGATATGGGGAAACATTTATAAGCTCAACAGATAGTTTAATTAACCAAGTGTTACGGGTAAAGAGAAGACTAGAACGACGAAGGACCAAGAACTGCGGTTGTTTGGGCCGTAAATGAACCAAACCAAAACCCCTGGTAACCACACAAAGTACACAGTTTCGGTGCATGTTCTCTAAGTAAAGATATGACTAACATCTGCCATTCACGTTTAAGTATGCAAATTTATGTGAGACCTGTAACCTACGATCGCCTATCAATTGAGAGATGAATATTTACAAATTCTAGGCATAATTACAATATACACAATTTTACGTTACATTCACGTTTATGGTGAAACTGGACATTTGCAGTAACGTCATATATCCAAGCTTTACTTATAACGGTATAAGTATGATAAGAATAGACAATAACTGATCATTCCATGAATACATATATAGCAACTAAGCTTACAAATGACCATAAACCGCACGCCAATAATATGTCAATATGCATAACTTACGGGATAACTGACTGAAGAAACCCGGTTTTGAGCAGCGGTTGGTTCTCAAGCTCTCTTACTTCCTCTGAACGGTAAAATTCCTCTATTAAGGAAACACATAGTAGTCCTGTCTTTTGGGAACACACTATAACCCGACTTACAAAGGAACACAAAATAACCTGTTAACCTTCTGAGGTCCGTCGTTCCTCCGTGACGAATTAATCGAAGAAACCCGCCCAAAATTGACCTGTTTCTTTTACACTGACCTCGTGTAGGTCACGCATTCCGACCCTGTACTCGATCTGACCATATAGGACAAAGGATTGAATACCTCTCTAGTTATCATTGGAATGAAAGTACGTGAAAGTTTAATACATATGCAAATTACGGTGCTCGGTCAGAACACAACACTATAACCCAGGAAACTTCCACTCACGTGTCAGGTGACAGAAGGTTACTTGTAAAGAAAAATCACATGACCGCGTGACACCAAGGCAGAAGAAAATTCCTGTATATGTTTGTAATTAGAAATGTCAACCCTTTGTTTGTAGTCTAGGAAATACCGATTAACGATATAACTCATAATATTTCTATAATATATGACGCAATGCATTAATTTAGTTGCCTTAGTCAAACGAAGTTTATCTTCATTTTCTGATTCCAGATGCACTCAAGTTCATTAATGCTGTTAGCAACAACCAACGCTTGATTTTGCAGGGCAATACAGTAACAACCTGTGTTTAGAATGGTATATGATTGTGTAGGGGCTTGGTACCACAGTGACATAGACAGTGTGTCCTTACCCTTGTACAATGGACATTTGAGAGCCATGCATCATTCGCTAATGCTGCAATATAGCACTGGTGAAACATCCTTCTTGAATGTGAAAGTTTGCTAATCTTAATTTGATATTTGATCTCAAAGATTGAGATTTTGTTGGCATACAATGTAACGTTAGTATTAAAGACAATCCCAAGAACACCTTTTCAAGGTTTGTTCCCCTACTTGAGATGTGGTTGCTTGAACGTAACATATTTTGACTGTCTAACCTCCCCCCCCCCCTCCCTCTAGACAAGAAAGTTATTCATAGTAATGTTCTTTCAAAGCTTTCATTGCCTATAGTAAACCTTTGTTGATGTATCCTTGCAATGTGATACATTAGAACATTTACAGGCTCTCGCTGATAATGTTTTCTGTCACTGTGTCAATACCTAATGTACAGGAAACGTTCATCTCACTTGTCATGATGACATCATTCACGATGCTCTTGCAAGATTCGTTCAGAAGATATCAGCAATTTGTTTTAAACAAAAATCATAATTCGTCATCATCGGAAATGGTAAGGATGTGGTAGTTTAGATTAAAGAATGATGTCAACAATTTTGAAAAAAAAATTAGGCCGAGCAATCAACTTTAGCCACGGGAAAATCCCTGATTTATCACTCAAAGATTCAATTTCTATTTATTTATCTTCATGTCAGCCAAATTTAATTAAAAATTCATATGAAACTAATGAAACATGATTAATGATTGTTTTCTTTTTCCCCTTCTATCTTTCTGCATAGAGTATCAAATGCAGTCAAAAACGCCGACTACATCGTGATTGCGGGAGTCGCTCTTATCTTTGTATTTGCTATCTTATTTTGTTGCAAAGAGTTCTACATGGGCATTTTAAATTGTTTTCGAGAGAGACGTGTAAGAAACCAGAGAGAACATGTTAAACTGATCGAAAGACGTTCTCTTGATCTCTCCTCATCCTTATCAACCATAACTATTCAAAGCGATCAGAGAAGATACAGCCGAGTCGCGGATTGTAATCTCGATATTGTAGAGGAGGATGAGGAACCACCAACGAGTCCCGGGGAGGGTTGGAAGATGACCAGATGTAACTCGGAAGAGATTGTCTACATGTACCCATCTGAGAGCCACTTCGAGGATGTATCTGTCGAAGAGGACGCAGTAGCGAGGAGTCGACAGCAGAACAAACCGCGCCGAGTAACTTGGCATAATTTAGGGGAAGGGGTCGGTGACAGAATGAGTGCGGGGCCAAGTTGGAGAAACTTTATCCAAGAAATAAAAGAGGAAAATACTAGTCAGGAAAATGAATTTTAGAACTAAAAAAAGAGTTTGTGTGGGACGGTGTTCTGTTTATCTCAAGCTTGTGGTTATTGTACAGTTAAAAACAAGTGCTTATATGTGACGAATATGTTGGTGTTGTTATGTTGATTGGTTCAACTTGTACGATAAATAATTGTTCTTTTGCTTTTTCTTACATTTTTAACTCATATTACAGGACTACGTTTGCTAATAAACAACGAAGAAAACAATTAGCTGAACAATGATTCGCTAGGTCATAACATGTTCTGTACTGGATTAAACCGTTGAAAACTCTGCAAATGTGGAGCATTCTAATGATTGTAGCGACAATTGACCTTAGTATACCGAACAAAGGTTTTTCAAGCATCCCCCACCCCCACCCCCTTTAACATGTGGTTGATACCACTTGAGAGAGAAGTTTCTGGTAAACTCAAATTCGTTAGTCACTCTCTTAATAACATTCACTTAGTGAAAAGCATCTTAGTTTTAATTAATTGCAATCTTTTATTTTGAGTACGCCTAATGATTGGTGCATTTTCGTAAAATTGTTGACCAAGTGCATTACAACTTGATATTTATCATTCAAGAATAAAGAAGTTGAGATAGATGTCTATGGTTATGGTAACTAGTGCATGAGAACAAGTTTCGAAGTAAGTAATACATTTTTTTCTGTATGGTTCTATTTAGAGATAATGGTGATCAAGCCTAATGCCCCTTTTCTTCTGTTTTTTAGTTATACAGTCCTAGTAGTTTGAAGTAATGGACACTAGTGAACATCATCATTGGAGGGTAAGGTTGATTGTAACATATATAAATAACAATATTATAGAAAAACGAAACTAGTAAGAAATTATGAAGCAACTGTGAAAATGCAAGAGAAATGATTTGTACAGGCATTAAACATGAATTTACAAAAGACCTCATCACACAGGTTGGTTGTTGTCTCTGCCTTGTTTTGTTTTGTATTTGTTTGTATTTTGTTTTGTCAATGTTTTCAGCTTAAAGCCTGATTTATAATTCGCCGAGTCCAGAACATAGGTAAAACTTCTTTCACGTTGCATATCGAACCAAGTAGTCAATAATCCTGTAGTCAATAATCTCTTGTTTTCTTTTTCGGTCGGAAAAATGAAACCGCTGTAATAAAATTACAACTTCGCAATAAGAAGGACAAGACATAACCCCGTGGCTTGCCCTTTACCGACTTCAGTTGTGCTTCGTCTTCGATTCAGACTTAAAGGTCATCTTTCTTGTCCCAAAGAGACATCGTCCCTAAAATATTGATAACGGTATCTAGATCTACCGTACTGCAGTTTCAAGCCAAACACTGCAATTGCTAGACATTGATTATAGTCAATGATGGTACCTTGCAATAGTAACTCTGATGACACGGTCTCGCATGCGTCATTGATTTTGTTTATTAAACTCTGGTAGACCAATCAGAATCGAGAAACCACCATGATATGAATGTTCACATATATATTTCTTGGGATCTCCTGACTATTCAAAGGCCAGTTTAGCAAACGGATACGGTTTGTTATGTAACATCATAAAAGACTTAATACCTAGCGGGGAGTAGCTGGTGTTTATCAGTAGCTATATCTTTCTGTTCCTCAATTTGTAACAAGGATTCACCGATATTATGTTGTGGTAACAATCCGCTACATCCAACCGCGTTAACATTGAAAACTTGCATTTAATAGTTGAGTTACCTGCAGAATTGAGGAGGTGGGCTACTTTGAAATGTTTACACATGCGCATTATGTCAGGGTTACTCAGGTATATCAGAGTGAGATTGTCAGAGGTAGATGTGCACAGATTTTCAGGTTTGGGTGCTAATTGACTTCATCAAAATCACATAATGTCTTGTTTTGTTATAAGGTATAGTACGTATAACAGGTAAAAAAGGGAAAAAAGTGTTAACTCTCTTGCTACTAGTGAGTCGGTAAGCTTTTCGTTTGTTTCTGAATGAGAGATGAATAATACACGAAGACGATATCAAGATAATACTTCATAGTTTAGGAAGTAAAGGTACCTCCTACTATATCATACCCTAATGAGCTCTTACAGACAAACTCTCTCTCTCTCTCTCCCTTGATTGTTGTCCTCTGATTATTGTCCTCTGATTGTTGTCCTCTGATTGTTGTCCTCTGATTGTTGTCCTCTTATTGTTGTCCTCTGATTGTTGTCGCTGTCTCCAGCTGCCATTCTCGTCTGCTTTTATGTGTGTATAGCAGTGGCCATGGTAGTCGAAGTCGTAGCATTGTTATCGGGTTTGGCAAAGATGGTTATGAAGATTACTTGGCGATAATCAATTATACTAATTTACTTGAACAGTTTGGCTTCGTTTTTAATCGTGTATTGCCACTGTAGTAGTCTACAGTTTTCCCGAATTACCAGTGTTTTCCGACGATAAACTATCGCTTACAACATCTTTGTAAAGATCATCACTCACATGAAGTAACAACTTCCTTTGTTTTTGTTTTGCTTTTACCTTTATTGGCTCTCAATAAATAAAACCCATTAAGGCAGTAGTTTGCAAATTGTTGTCCCGTTGACGTCACTTCCATGTTATGAAAATCTTGCTTGTTTGGTCGGCCGATTTGCAAGTGAATATTTGCAACCGTAGAGTGAAGTTATGAACGTGAAATACTAAGACGGGATTCTGCATGCTTGATTTCCATTTTATATAATAAGTCTGTTGTGTTGTTGACGTTTTTAGTCAGTACCTCGAGGCACCTGCGCCGCAGCCTTTACATATGTGGGCGATTGGACGAGCCTGACGTTACTATAATTGTGCATTTTATGTAAGAACAATTAAGCCATTCCAAGAAACAAAGGCATTCCTAATTTACCTTGAGAGGTAACGACTATGTTATAACCTTCTATCTTTATTGAATTTAATAGCCGTTTCCTGGTTCAAAGGTTTCTGCTTTCATAGTAATTTACCTTGTGTAACGTAAACAATGGAAGCAGGGTGAAAATATCGTGAATGTTTGGCACAATTCCCCGTCCATTGAAAAAGAAAAACAAGAATACCACGCAGGGAGCTTGTCTAGTCGTATAGTGGCTGTACCGATTAAAATCGATGCTAGCGTAACAATCAGGACTCGCTATAAATGAAACCGATAGTTTCATTTATGGACAGTGGCAATTGTGACACAAACTATCGATTCGATCCTATTGTCTAAAGTATCGATCGCTCTCGAGTAAGTGCGTCACAGTGATTACAAACGAGTATACTTGAATCTTATATTAATATACGTAGTATCTATATATATGATCAATAAAGTTCGTCTTCCACATGTCAGTAAAACAACATTTCCGTTTTTAATCAAACTTAATCAGTAATTCATTAAATATTTGCTTTTCACTCTTATGAAAATCCTTGAAGTTGCCTCCTTTTTAAAAATAACTTCTTCGTTTTTTTATTAACGATAGGAAACAACAACAACTTAGTCCCATGAGAAAGTAATCAAGTTTGCGTCAGTGTTTTTTTTGTTAAACGTCCGTGTAGTTTACTGATAAATAGTCGGAATGGGGACAA
The DNA here is from genome assembly GCA_000934455.1 of Apostichopus parvimensis. Lineage (NCBI taxonomy): Eukaryota > Metazoa > Echinodermata > Holothuroidea > Aspidochirotida > Stichopodidae > Apostichopus > Apostichopus parvimensis. The sequence goes on from KN886859.1 coordinate 31,516, forward strand.
GATTTTATCATTGCCCAGAAAAATGAACAAAAGAGAAAAATTACCAAGGATACCCTGCCTAAATGAAAGATGAATTAATAAATACATTTAACAATCCTGTCAACCTCTGACAAAAAAAAAATTGGAAAAATGTTAAGTCTGATGTAGTTTTTATGTTATTGAAACGTAGCAGTTTGATATGGAAGGAGACTGCGAGTCTTCGTCGCATTGATAAAACAAATTACAGTTAATTTCATTGACGATTCATATTGATTTAAGAAGTATATAGGGAAGTAAATGCATAGTTTCTTTAAACTAGTGTGTGGGAGAGGGGTTACACCTAAACATCTAAAACGTCATCAACATCAAAATCAGTCATATACAATTGCGGTTCACTTTCTCGATTCGTTTAAATAACTTTGTAGTTCTGCACCAGAGAATAAAAAGAAAATAACAGCGATATTATGTTATTAAGCTGACAAAGTTTTATTATATTATTTTCACTTTATCATCAGTCTCGTTCCAACTTACCATGTAATTCAAATTTAATTTTTTGTAGATTTTAACTGTAGATCTTTGGATCCATAAAACTGACAGGTTTAAATTGACAGACATTTGATTGGGAAATTTTGATTTTCAGGTCAACGCTTATATTGTTTGGTCATTTCAAGTGAAGTAAAAACAGCAACAACCAAAGATAAAACACAGTGGCCTTCCACAGAATATGATAATATTGTCAACCATCCCACCTATAGGGAATAGGAGAGCCTACATGACTGCATTGTCACGCCCTTATAAAATTGATAGGAAGTGGGGATTTGTAGGAGGTGATGGGAAAGGTCCACTAATCGTAAACAAAGAATTTGTCATTCTTTGACAGAATACCTAGTAATGCCACTTGAAACACGTTCTTTAGGAGACAAGATTTGTCTTCTTAGTGACGTCAACATTATTTTTTTTTTA
>KN886861.1:0-29186 GCA_000934455.1 Apostichopus parvimensis
AACTTATTAAAGTCAAAATATGTAATTAATTTGCCCTAACAAGTAAAGCGAACTTCTTAGGTAACTTTACAACCTGCCAAGCCGCTCAGCAATTGAAATGAGATATGGGCAAGGAAAAAAAGTCAAATGACTAAGTGATCAAAATTCCATATTGCTGACCAGAAATGTCTAGAAGTAGCCTACAAGTAAGTACTTACTAAGGGCTACCTACATACCAAGTTTGAGGTTCAATCAACTCTTACTTCTTCAGAAATCTTGTTTACAAGCTTTTCAGATGTTGATCTCTGTTGACCTCAAATTAACTTTGACCTCCATCGAAAGCAATAAGTATCATCTACTGAACCAAGGGCTGCGTAATACACACCAAGTTTGAAGTTGAAACAACTTCTACCACTTCGGATACCTGAGTTACAAAGTTTTCAGAATTTAATTTCCGTTGACATCAAATGACCTTTGACCTCTATGAGTAACAATAGGGATCATTGCTAAAGAGCATTGAGACCGTTTGGTATAATGCGCTACATAAAAAAGTATTATTATCATTATCTACTCAACAAGGGGTAACTACATAGTAGTTTGGAGTTGATGTAGCTTCTATTTCTTCACTTTTCTAGGTTACATACATGCATAAATAAGGACATACATACATACATACATAAACACATGCATACACACACGCATACACACATACAAGGATTCAAACAGAAAGATAAAAAACAACAATAATTAATCAGTTAAAAATTCAACGATGTCTTGGTACAACTGAATTGCCTCTTCGACGGTGTCAGGTAGCTGGTCATTTCCAATTTCCCCAAATAGTTCATGAATAACCGCAAGTAGTTCGGGGCTGCAGTTATGTTGAGGATACACAGAGCAATACTGACGTTCAACTTCTGCAAGTTCTTCCATTGAAGCGTTAAGAGGCATCTTATAATCACGAGACTGGAAAACTTCTGGCGTGAAGTACATAACATCTGGTATTTCTCGAAGATTGCCGTACCTTCGACTTCTTATTAAATGTTGGTTCCATTCTTGGACAACACGGTCGAAATCACGTTGTATGAGCCTATTAAAGCAAAGTCTTATGCAATCCACGTGGGTCGGGTTGCTATTGTCAAAACTTCCATTATCTTTCATACGCGAAAACAATTGCATCCAGTAGTTTGCGGACATCCTTCTTAGTTGTCCCCACCATGCCTCGATTCTTTGGTTTGCAACTGAACGTCCATACAAGAAACTTTTATAGCGCCGAAATGCATCATCATGGTGCCATCGTAAAGCTACCTGTATGTCACGAACAAGAACATTCTCGGTCCCACGATCGCCACGTATTATTCTTGGCATTCCTTCTATACGTTTGACAAAATCAATGAAAAATTTTGCAATTATTTGTGGATTGTTATTAGTTTTTCCAACATACAACCAGAGAATTTTTCGAGAAAATCCGTCAATCGCTGCATGAACAGCAAATCCAAACTGCTTCAGCTTATCATATCCGTCTATGTGAATGAGATAATTCGGTCCAGGACAAATGTATTCTCGACGTATTATTCGGCGACTACTCCTCAAAGCTACTCCTTCTGGATCCAAGCCACGTAGAAGAATTCGTGTTGCTTCCTGCGTCACTGGTAAGGAATAAGTTGTACGAAGACGGTGCCACATAGCTCGATAACCTAAGTTTTGACCGCTGCCAGCTAGTTCGTTTTCAAGAACTCTTAACACGTACTCATAATTCACTGCAACATTTCGTCTTCGTCGCCTGTGATGGGCAAGAATTCTACGTAATTGTCTTAAACTAATGACGATGCCGTGACGTAAGGCGAGAAAATTCATTATTGTGGTTGCCGTGAACCCATCACTCCAGTAATGTAAAATCAAATCGTCCCGCAACAACGGTGCGCCTATTCCTAATTCGACGGCAGTGTACAATGGTGGATGTGGAGCTGATATGCCAGGGATGATGAGTAGCAACAGAAACAAACATATCTATAAAATCAAGAATACATAAAGGGAAAAAAAATGTTCAGAAATGGTCACAATGCAAATTGGGAGGACAACGTGATCCAAGAAGAAAAAAGGAACCTGACTAATAAAGTTGCTAAGAATTTATCACCATACGACAGAGTCACTGCATGGTGGAGTATATCACTATAGATGATCTTTCTTTTTAAATAATTAATTTCCTGAAGACCTCGTCTTCTGACAGCATTTCCTGAAGAGTAGGCCTACATTATAATTACATATGATAGCAATAATCCTCATCATTATTGAGTACATACCGTAGCCATTAATGGAACTACATTAACACGAGGTTGCCAGTTTGGTGGAATTGTATTTTTTCCACGCTAGAAGTTCTTTTAATTTCATTATCACCTATAGAGTACTTCACTTAATGTTTCTGCATTTCCTTATTTCATATACATAGCGACCTTTTCTCTTGTCTCCATATGCCCAACAGATACTCACTTAAAGGAGGATAGGTAGCTGAGAGATACAAATGTCTTTAATCGGCAGAAAAAAACTGTTTAGATTTGAATTTTCCTGAAAAGTGGGACGTTAATTAACTTAAGAAAAATTCAAATATAAACCGTTTTTTCTGCCGATTAAAGAAATGTCTGGTGGAAATTGCTTCTGCTGAGGCAGTTTTTATTGGAAACCTTTGCAGGATGCATATTTATAGCTGATTTGGAGGGATACTGTACAGAAAGTCTAAATGTATCTCTCAACTACCTATCCTCCTTTAAATTGGGTCAGCACAGTCGTGTTTTCTTATTATACGAGAAGTACACATGCATATGCCTATAGATCTCAATCAAGAACACTTAACTTGAGGAACTCATTTGGAATGAAGAACACTAACACAGTTTAAAAGCCTATCCTTCCAACGTTAAAAAATGTACAGTACATTTAAAACCTGCCCCTTAAAAACGTACTCATCAATAGTTTGATATTATATATTCAAGAACGCATTTAAATTTAACTTACCATACATGAAGTCATCTTCGTTTGTTTTTGACGAATCTTAAGATGTACCGTTTAAACACGCCTCACTAAATTCAACGTACCGTTAACACAAGGTTGCAGTATTATTGTGGCAGTATAATGTCAGTAAGCGAATATCCTGAAGAGAATTGTTGCGTTCACCAGATATCTTATCTCTTCAAAATAACATTTTGCAATATTTTGTTGCATTGCAGACTTAGAAAAAGTCAGCATTCGAACATTTTGCAAGAAATTGATGCGTTCACCAGATATATTATCTCATCAAAATGACAATTTGCAATATTTTGTTGCATTGCAGACTTAGAAAAAGTCAGCATTCGAACATTTTGCAAGAAATTGATGCGTTCACCAGATATATTATCTCTTCAAAATAACATTTTTCTGTGTTTTGACGAGAACTAAGTTGTCAAAGTAACGATATTCTGCATTTTGTTAAGTTAGTTCTTTGTGATGTGATGGCACTTATACGCTTCCGTACTATGGAGACTAGATCTGTCTGTCACCATATATCACTCAGTATCCACCAGTCTAACTTCAACCACTATGCTTTCAAGTCATGATAACAAATGTTTAGATGTGTAAATTTTCATTTAAATGAATTTTTAGTGAAAACTGGGATCAAGTCCTTTAGGTTAATCATTTTTTGTCTTTCTATCGCCCTACTAAACATTGCCCTGTGATGAAGATTACTTTCTGTGATAGAGTGCTTGAAATTTTGGCCCGTCCTGCCAGAAAATTTGAATCTAACACTGACTTACATCGAGACGTGACGTCAGTGCGGCACATTCGTCAGAGTCGATCAGATCTCACTCTAAGCTTGGCCTTGAGACAATACACAGGAATGTGTACAGACTTTTCGTACGGCTGTGATTCAAAAAAAAATCTCAAATAAAAAATATCGGAACAACATATTATGAAGAAATCCTAGTCAGAGAATTCTGGAACGTTTTAACTCTCCGAAAGATCCCCAAACTAGGACTATGGCGATGAAAAATAATGGAGTCTTTTTTCATATACCCAATAGACCGCCACTAAAGAATTCCTTTCAGGAGAGAACTACCGACGATTTTAGTCTCCATTTGCCTATTCTACTAGAAAGTGCATTGTATAATACTCCGTTCATCAATTTGAGTTCTTTCTTTTCAAGAAAGGATTTACCACCTTAATCAAGAAAATCAATGCTTTTATTCACTCGGATTACGTCAGAAGACAAAATTTCCTTGCCATTGATATAACATTCAAGCTGATTGGACAAAATAAGATTTGCAGGATCTTGAGCAATCATTATGTTCCCTATATACAATTATTGTATTGGCATTTACGTACTGCTACAACCATTTGACAAAGGTTACATGGTACGTTTTTTCAAAGCAGGTTTAAGCCCCTTTAACAGAAAAGTCAACACTTTCTTATCACGGATAACGCCAGAAGACAAAATTTCCGTTCCATCGATTTAAACTTAAAGCTGATTGGACAAAAAGTTCCTTTAAACAGCTGAGGTAAATTATTTAAAGTCACTGGAGTACATAGTCTAATACACAGACCATTAGTTCAGTTCTGCAGGCGCAACACGAAACTGAATGAGTAAACATATAACATTTAAGGCCTCAAACAACATGATTATAATGTACGGTACTTATCAAAGACTAATGGTGTTGAAAAATGTCACCCAAGGATGCTTTGTTGTTTATATGAAGTTAGAACAACATGATTTGATTGAATTGAAAAGAATTGACAAAACAATGGATTAACATCAATATTTAAGCCTGCACCGAGGAGCCGACGTCATCATCAATTTAGCACTTAAAGGAGCATTCCAAAGATAAAGTATCTGTTAAATTTGAATATCTTTAAAACCAGAATAGCCATAGAAACATCCATTGCACTCAAAAAGTTTATTTTAAAAGATGACTTTAGGAAAAAGTTTAAACTTGATGTGTCATAGTCAACGAAGAAAACATTAACAAATATTATACCTTTTTGTCTGCAAATATCCTAGAAATTGAAACCAATTTTGGCAATCATTTCAACTTGCTTACACAAGCATTCAAGCTGCTACCGGTAGTAGTGGTGGGGAGTAAATCGAAAGAGTTAGCAGCGCCACCATTTTGTCATTGCGATCGGTAATTGATTTTGATACTTTAGGTTCGGTAGGCCCCTCATACAAAGAAACTGAAATACAGGGCAAATGACCAAATTTACACACATCAAATTCACTTAATTGCATGCATATTGGAACTGACAGGTTATACATACTCAGAAATGTTAAATAACTTAGATATCTGAATTAAATACATCTATACATGTAAATACATGCCAGAAAACTCCGAGTATATATTTAGGTATGACAAATTACAATTTTGTTTTATTTTAATATAAAAAAAATTATATGTTTGTAAAGAGGGGGGCTGGCAACTGCCGCGTTTATCCCCATATAAATCCGGTGTCTATTTTAGGTGAAATTTCAAGAAAAGTACCTAAAAATTATCTGAAGGATCAGAAAATATGGAAATTAGTTTATATTGGAATACTGATGATGTAAGCAACATTGCTCTAATGGGATTGCTTATCCTTCACTACTGCTCTTGAGTAGCGAACTTGAGCTGCTTATTTTCATATGGTATCAATGGGCTCCATAACGTTTTAATACCACCCCGTTTTCTGATGCAATACTTTTTTTCAATGTTTGTAGGTTTTCATCAGGAACGAGTAAGACTAGTAGTAGTATATACTGTGAGAAATTCAGGGGACAAAGTTTATGCAAAATGAAGCTCTTTACAGATAAAGGGAATCATCATTCTCTAAAGGTTTTAGTTGCCGCAGAACTAGCCGGAATCAGTCTGGAGATTGAACATGTGGATAGCGCAGGTATAGCAGAATTATACTGGGAGGCATTTCGCTACGGAAATTCAAACATATGTAAATGTGTACAGTAGGCCCAGGCCCTAGGCTACAGTAGGGCTATAGAAAGCCATTATGCTTTGCAGTATCGCAGCCTAAGATAAATGTTAAACTTTTTAGACGTATACATAATAACTATTGCGTAAGTGCAAGGCAATATAAAATAGTAAGTAGAGTATTGTGAAAATTTATTTTCTCTGGCTAAAATGATATGCTCACCATAACATTAACAGTGCCACCATAGGCCTACATGTTAAATTACAGAGGCTTGATCTGTGACTTTCATGACCAAATAGGATGAAGTGGTGTATTTACATGAGTCGGATAATCATCTGGTAATCTGAATTATTCACCATGTTGTAAATATCAACATTTAATTGTTCTACTGATTCTACTGGGCTTAAAACAAAATAAAGTGTTGATTTAAGCTGTTTCTGCTAATAATTGGAAATATTACTTTGTTAGTAATCTTTGTGCCTGATGTGATTTTCCTGTTGGTGCTCACATCTAAGCGGTTGTAATTGTGAATTGTGAATTGAAGAACAGGGAGGGAGGAACATTTGTTTTGCCATAGCTATTGTCTGATGTGTAGGGGGACACATGCTAAACACACTAAACAAGAATGCTTAAAAATATTATGAAGGAATGTAACTTTCTTAGATTTATGGTACCTTTTTTATTTATTTATTCTTTGCAAATTATAAGTTTCTCCAAAGCTGTCGCCTAAATATCTTGATTATTTCAGTAATTCACTGTTAATCAACTTGTTGCTGTTACCATTGTTCAGTATTTCAATAAAAGAAATCACTTTAAAAACACACAACACAAAGAAAAAATTCAAATATTTTTTATCCTGAATACATGTATAACTAAGTAGCCTAAACAAAGAAATAAATTGCTATAAGAATTATGCACTCAGTAACACTTTTTAAATCTGTTACCAACAAGTTAAAATTCAGCTAAACACATTAAAAAACAAAGCCTTTCTTGCTTAAAATTCACTAAAAATTTGTCCATTAACATAAGCAAGGACAGACTGCGGCTCTTTTTAAGAGAAATAAAAAACAATGTGTTCTGTCATTCTTTTAATATTATTTTTCAATTTATAAGGTTATTCCAACAAACTTACAGAATATTCCATGTATTCCAAACAAAAATAGTTGTTTATGCCACAGAAGAAGGTTCTTTTGCACCACACCTCTTTCTATGGTTAAAATGACCGTTTTTTTTATGGCAAGAACTACAATAAATGGAAATTAACAGTCACCAACTTTAGGTAGTGGGAAGAAGAATTTGACAATTTTTAGTCTGTTGATTTTGTTTCTAGATTACAAATTAAGTTAATTGAGATCAGATATGGTGCATAACCTCTTTCTCCTTAATTTTGCAGCCGTAGTTGTGCCTTTTCTGAAGAGAAATGTTTTACCAGTACTAGAGGTTGAGACAAATGAATATCTGTTTTCTGCTAATGCTATTACAAGGTAAAGTATACATACAAGGATGTCATGTTAGCTACTGTATTAGTTTAGTAGTCTAATTATACAGTAGTATTTACTGCATTGAAGACCGTAGTTACTGTACCAAACATTGTGTATAAGGAATATATGAGAAATATTGTACATGTTGTAAATGCATTATAATTCCAAAATTTTGCTTTAAGTAGGTTTCTTGTAGTGCTGAGGCGTATAATACCAGAGACTAAATATCGTTTCTTTTCGATAGTTATGATTATACTGTACGAGAATAAAGTCCCAAGGGCATATATCTGTACATAGAATCAGTGGCACTTTCACAATCCAAACATCCTTTGAGAATTTTTGTCTTTGTGAAGTTTGTGCAGAAAGTGCTGGCTACTGTTAGTTCATTCATAAATTTGATACGTAGCTCTGTTATGAACAGTCTTGAAACAGTTGTGTATATGAATGTAAATAAGCTGTTGACAGACTTTGTGAGACACATTAATGACACTAATTATTACAATATTTCATAAATTCCAGATACTTACTTGCTACTGCAGGGAAAGACTCTGAAGATATCACAGTGTCCACCTGGCTTGAATGGGAATCTACAGACTTACAGGTATACCTTTAGAGGAATTCAATTCCCTTTTAAATTAAAACAAAATATGGCTTCAATAAATATTGTATGTCAGTACGCTATATGAAAGGCAGGTCAAATTCAAAGAAAGTATGTTTAATAGATAGTTACACTAAGTATTAAGGATGATAAACAGTGTTGTATTAAGTGGCTTTTAAATCTCATTTTCTTGAGAGGGAATAAGACAATATAAACATTACAAACTAATTTGTGACTAACTAGTCTGGTCTTACTGCATTTCTGCATATATCTCAAAATGTGGTTGTTTGAAGCTACATTGTAATTATTCATGGCTAGGTGAGCCCTCAGCAAATCCAGGGTAATCAGGTAATGTAAACTCAGCTAATATGGTTTCTTTCTTCATTGTGTTCTTAAATAGTCCAGAATGCTTGTGCAGCTTAAAAGTTTTACGATGCGGGGCTGGATTATGAACCTAACTTAAAGGCTTTGCAAAAATGAAACTAACTGGCACTAGGACATAAATAATTCATAAATGTTAATCAGATTTTTGTGGTTCATCTGCAATGATCTGATCATAAACATGATACAAATTGCTGGTGTATGGTACATTGTTTTAGCCTGGTATCCACATTGTTCAGAACCAGTCTCACTTACATTTGTTGGTTTTGTTCCTCATCCAGGCAGCACTATCATCCTACCTTCCTCTTTTGTATGGTGGTGGCAAAGCAGATTCTCAAAAATTACAGCCTCATTTATCAAAACTAGACAATAGTCTTGGTGGAGCCCAATTCATTGTCCAGGTAAGTTGCCTTCTTCCTTGTTCAACAAAAAGGGCACTTGCTCATGAAGCTAACTGCTGTGCACTAGAAGGTTTTTTTTCTGTAACTGGCAGGATAGCAAGTATAGCTGCTTTAACTTCTTAAATTGTGAGATAAGTTGAGGAGCTTAATGGGCTATTAGGAGGTCTAGGGCAGATTGTCACTATAGACTCTTATCATATGGGAGTAGTGTTCTTAGTGGAAGTAATGTTCTTAGTGTTACACTGGTTGTTGTTTCGAATGGAGGTTCAGCAACTTCAACCATAAACATTTGAAATTAGAAAACAATGTTCACATGAATTTGCAACTAAGATCATAATTGTTACACTGGAAGTTTATAAAGCATATGACTGTTACCCAAAAGATGTTAGTGCCCAATCTTGGAATGGTTACAATATTTTCCTAGTTGCTCTAATCTGCTAACATATTCACAGCATTGCGCATACACTATGCATTCAATTAAAACAGTGCATGAAATACTTATATGTTTTCAGTGAAGCGGTGACAGGATTTAGACAAATGTGACCGTTTTAGATTGAGGGGCAACAGAGTTTCTGTTTGAAAGTAGTTCTCAACATTTTACTGTTTCCATCTTCCAACCCACTCTAAGATCGTGCTGTAATCAGGTCATAAATTTTCCTTCATAAACAATGGAGCTCATATGTGCTGTCTATGACAGACAATTAAGCTCCTGTTTACAGTTTACTGTCTGTAGCTGACATACTGCTTGGTTGTTACTCAAGGCCTACTTCACTGTTGGAAAAACATTTTCATAAATGTAATAAGTAACAAATCAACACACTACCTGTTCCAGACAAAAACCTTCCATAATTCCATCTGGTTTTCTAATATGTGCTTGCAATTAGCCGAACCTGCTCTAACAATCAGGTATTCATGCAAGTCTGCAAACGGTTTTTAAGTGTGTTTATATCTTAATTTTCACAAGATCCTTTCTTTTAAATACAGGACCAACTATCAGCTGCCGATGTTTGCCTTTTTGCTGCCCTCTATCCGCTGTATGCCAACAGTAAATCATGCTTTGAAAAGTTTTCAAATCTGAATGCCTGGTTTACCAAACTTCATGCTGAACCACCATTTGTAGATTCTGTTGCCAAGGTGACGGAAGGAAAAGGCAGCAGTTCACTGAAAATATCCATCCTTGCTCAACCATTGGTCAACACTCTTCCAGTAGCGAGGAGTGTGTCCAACGAGAAAGGAAAGTCAGAAAAAGACAAAGATAATTCAACGACAGAGGTGAGGGTTACAATTTAAATATTTATTGTCTTCTTAAGAATATTTCTTCTCTACTCACTGGTTTGTTAAGAATGATTATTTGAAGGATTTTCTATAATACCCAATCGTTCTCTTGTACATAATGTATTTTATCAAAGCATTTGGTTGCCATAGTTACTGATATTAACATGTGTTCATGATCGCTTTTTACAGGAGGTAGTTGCTAAGGAATTTTCTTTGGAAGAAGTCAGAGCTGCTAAGGAAACTTTTCAAACAGGAAAGAAGGCTGCTCCCAAACCAGTACAAAGGAAACATCCACTGTGAGTTAATGAAAATACTTTTCTTGGATTGCTATTCTCTTGTTTTGGAGGGGATCATTGACAAAATCTTTACAATATTGTCCTGAAGTTGAAGTCCTTTTGAATTGAAAGAGAATTTTTCTTTTCTTTTAAGGTTTACTTGAGTGGAAAAAGAACAAAGAAATTTTATTAAAAATGTATTCCTTTACTCTCCCATGGAATATAACTTCCCAGTCAGTTTTCCATGTTGTTTTTTACTGTATGAGTTTCTTAGTGTATTTTATGAGCAGTATCCCATCGGTTGAGATTAAGACAAGAAAAACGATAGATCAAATCAAACTATTCGTCATCTATTATCAATATTTTGTGTTCTTTTGCAGACTGCCCAGGAAAGATGCCAAGAATGTTCTAATAACCAGCGCTCTGCCATACGTCAACAATATTCCTCATCTCGGAAATATAGTTGGCTGTGTTCTAAGTGCCGATGTCTTCTCCAGGTATGTGGTTGGTCATTTGGTTCAGTTTGTGTGTTGTATTTCCATGCTATTGTTTTCATGTATGGCACTTCCTTAGCTCAACTGATTGAATTTGGTAAGAGACCTGAATTTGAGTTTGTGTTGAATAATTTGTAATGTTATGATTGCAACAGTTTTGAATTTGATAAATATGGCAAATGCTGTGGTCAAATATGTTAGGTTACAACTTTGTGTGAGATCAGCATCTAACGCTCCTTCAATTTTTTATTTGTAATTTTGGTTAGAAGAAACAACACAGGTAGTTTTCCTTTGATCAGAAGTATAAATGAGGTAGATATGGGTGTGTTAACTGGTAATCACCAAAATATTATAAATCTACAGTACCACCTATGTCAACAAATGAAATGACCCCTGCATCATGAGCAATAGCTGTCATTGATAGATGTTACATTGTAAGTGTGATGACATTGAGTTAATTGGAGGCAAACAGTGTATATTTCTATGATTAATGCCTGTTATCCTGGCCACATGGGTAAAGTAATAATCGTATTGATATATTTAAGACATTTGTACCCTTCGTATGTGTACTATTAAACCTGTGGTACCCTTCTTATAGGTATTATGAAACCCTTTGTATACCCTATGGTACTATTAAACCCTTTCTACCCTTCTTATGGGTACTGTTGAACCCTTTTTGCCCTTCTTATGAGTACTATTGAACCCTTTGTATCCTTCTTATGGGTACTATGAAACCCTTTGTACCCCTATGGGTACTATTACACCCTTTTTGCCCTTCATATGGGTACTATTGAACCCTTGTTATGGGTGCTATTAACCCTTTTTACCCTTATGGGTACTATTAAACCCTTCTAATGGGTACTATTAAACCCTTCTTATGGGTACTATTGAATCCTTCGTAGTTCGTACCCTTATGAGTATTATTAAACCCTTCTTATGGGTACTATTAAACCCTTCTTATGAGTACTATTAAACCCTTCTTATGGGTACTATTAAACCCTTCTTATGGGTACTATTGAATTCTTTGTACCCTTATGGGTACTATTAAACCCTTCTTATGGGTACTATTAAACCCATCTTATGGGTACTATTAAACCCTGTTATGGGTACTATTAAACCCTTCTTATGGGTACTATTAAACCCTTCTTATGGGTACTATTAAACCAAACTGTTTTACGTGTTAGCCCTGCCTTGAATCTATACTAACCAAAGTTCTTTGGGATGCCGAGACATTTGTGGAAGTTAAAAGATCATTCTGAATAATTTCCCAAGATATTTCGAACACTATATGAAGACTAGTGAATGTTTTCCAGCTGTTGTAATTAATATAAAAGGAAGTACCTTTACAATTTTAGCCTTCATATAAGCATCACATTTTAAGCTATCTTAAATTATGCATCTAGCTTTCCGAAGGTTAGCATAAGAAGTTGTTGATCTGTTACTACCATAGGTTCTGCAGGCTTCGTAACTACAATGTCCTATATATCTGTGGTACTGACGAATATGGTACTGCGACAGAGACCAAAGCCCTGGAAGAAGGCCTGACTCCTCAACAGATATGTGACAAGTACTTCAAACTACACGACCATGTATACAGGTGGTTCAACATCGACTGTGACCACTTTGGCCGAACTACCACGCCGCAACAAACAAAGTAAGACAAATACCACGATCATGAAAGTTCTGATATTTGAAGCTTACAGTTCACAGAACTTTTGGTCTTTGCATATGCAACCATCAAGCAAAGATTCAGTTCAGCTGAGTTCATTGTATCATGTGATACCCTCAGCTAATTATGTACTTTTACTCTCCCCAATAGTCAACTTTCTACATTTATGTACCATCCTCAATGACCTCACTAAAAGGCATCATCAAATTCTTGCTAACCGTGATTGGCTGACATGATAGTAGAATCATACGTCTCCTACGACAGCAGAGACGTTGTATACGCCTTTGTCGTTTGCCATCTATAAAAAAGAAATGGCAATTGATATTACCCTCCTTCTTTCATTGTTACTACTTTGTTTTCAATTATTGCTGTCAATAAAGATACTATTCAGATTGGAAATTCAAGCACTCCTTAAAAACATTTTCCAGAGTACATTGACGACAAATAAGAAGCAGTTTGCAAATATTGTTTTATACACATTGCCTACCATAGAACGAATTAATTGGTACCTCCAAAAAGGATCCTACAAATGATATAATTTTTTATGTAATATTTACCGTTTAAAACCCATCTGCGTTCTTAACTAACTTTGACAAGTTTCTACTCTTTTTCTTCTGGAGAATTGCTCAAGACATATTCTGGGGACTTCACAAAGAGAGGCATTTACTAGAGCAGAAGGTCGAACAGCTGAAATGCGAAGATTGTGACAGATTCTTGGCAGACAGATTCGTGGAGGGAACGTGTCCCTTGTGTAACTATGACGATGCAAGAGGTGATCAATGCGATAAATGTGGCAAGCTCATTAATGCAACAGATCTTAAAGTAAGTTCCCACATTTCATTATGCACCACATATCTACTATTAAACTATGCTAACTGATTATTTCTATTTGGTAGGAGTGCTCTCAGGCTGGTTTGGGTCCTTTCATTAGGTTTATCTCATATTGAAGACTGTGTGTGGGTTACTGAGAATGGGTCCTGGGTGATATGGCATACCATTTATTTGAGAATTAAAATTCCAAAAGAGGTGTTCAAAGTTGCTAATTAAAATTGGCTGTTATAAAACCTGATAAAGAAAGCTGCAAGCTCAGACAGGATGTTATGAAAGAGTGCCCTCAATATCTCCTTCATTCATGGATGTGCTGTAACAGTTCCATCACTATGTCATGAAGTCACTTCTAATACCAGCTATATAAAGACTAAGAACTGGATGAAAACTCAGGGAATTTTATTTATGATTTGAAGAAAGTTTGTCTCGGGCCAAAGCTGCTCACTGCCTAACAAATACATTTAATCTGTTAAATTTACTTATTTTGAATTTTTGCCTAAATTATTACATAATTTGTTTCTCAGAACCCTCGTTGTAAGATCTGCAACAGAACTCCTGTAATCAAAAGTTCCGATCATCTTTTCTTGGACCTTCCGAGACTGGAGTCCAGACTTCAGTCATTCCTGGACAAGTCCACAACAGAGGGAGACTGGACCTCCAATGCCAAGATGATCACATCCTCCTGGATACGAGACGGCCTTAAACCAAGGTGCATCACCAGGGATCTAAAATGGGGTACTCCCGTACCTCTGGAGCCCTACACGGACAAGGTGTTCTATGTTTGGTTTGATGCACCCATCGGTTACCCTTCCATCACTGCCAACTACACCCCTGATTGGGAAAAATGGTGGAAGAATCCAGATGAGGTGAGAAAATCAGTACCAAAGTAAACCGAACATCAAGCGTTAAACTGAGCAGTTTGCGACTGAAAACGATGATAATTAGAGAGATGAGAGCATCAAGTAGTACTTTGTGGAGTTATTGCAATTGTTATTATTATCACGTAAAATGGCAGCATTTTGTAGAATATGTATGGAAGGATGTGGTCAGTTCAACTTTTGACAATTGAAAGAATTCATAATTTTACTTTGACGCAAAGCAATTGGCTTGAATTATGTCCTCATTTAAGGTACACTTATTGTCCCACACAAAGAATAGTAATTTCCAGCTCTGACCTTTAATTCAAGTACTTTGTTGTTTTCCTTCACTGACTGCTTAGGGTGTGCATTATTTCATTTTCACTGGAAAACTCCAGCTACTTGGCAGTGAGAGTCTGCCATTATGTTGAAAAAGTCTTTAAATATAATTCCTTTCCTTTTAATTGTGTCATGATATAAAACCATTTTGTAACGACTCAAAACGAGTTTTCTCAGCTTGTAGTGTAAGCACGATGAAGTGATAGATTAGTCATTAAAGATCTCATCTCCCATCTTTTTTTGTGTTATCTCATCAGGTTCAGCTATACCAGTTTATGGCCAAAGATAATGTACCATTCCACAGTGTGGTATTCCCCTGTTCACTTTTAGGCTGCGGAGAGGAGTGGACGTTGGTGAACCATCTGATCGCTACAGGTAAATTAAAATCACATAGTGTTAAGTAAGGAAAGTGGCATTACATGTTCACCTCCCATATATCAGTTTCATGCACCCTCATCTGTGGATGGTATTGTAGCAATCTTTGCATACAGTCTTTTATAATAGTGGTTCTAGATACTGATTCATCTCAGCTTGTCTGTCTTGACATATGTGTTCAATGTTCATCAAGACTGACTATGGAAGGTATATGTAGGGAAAGATCATTAACTCGGTAATGGTCCTCCAAAAATTGGGCAGATTTTTTAATCTTTTTTTTTTTTTATGTGTCATTGTCACTATTCACTTCTAACAGTAGCCTACATGTAAATATAATAGTCAAGTTGAAATGACAAAGGAGGATAATAAACTGCTAACAAAAAATCTGCGGTACAGTTTGGTTAAAATATTGTCAGCAACAGCCTGGAATCCTGACCAAGAAATGTCAGTTTTCATGGAGTTTTTAAACGTTAGTAATTACCCAACCTGATATACCTACAGTTGTCTTGGCTTATTATTGTCTCGTACTACTGAATTCTCAAACTAGTCTGGCATGTTATGAATATCTGGAGTTGCTTACTCCTTGCATCCTCCAAAGGTGTCTGAAGAAGTCAGTTTTCTCCAACTAAGCAAATACTAAGAAATGAGATAAAGATTTATCAGTTGGAAGAGAAGGATCTAAGCATCATGAAAATGATGAACAATGGAAGGCTAACTGTGTGTGACGTAGTCAATAAGCCCCAGAGTTCTTAACATTTCAAACATCCTTCTTGTTTCCTTGGCAACAGAGTACCTTAACTATGAGGACTCCAAGTTTACACTATTTGTGTGTGACGTAGTCAATAAGCCAAAAGAGTTCTTGACATTTCAAATATCCTTCTTGTTTCCTTGGCAACAGAGTACCTCAACTATGAGGACTCCAAGTTTTCCAAGAGCAGAGGGGTTGGTGTATTTGGCAATCACGCTGAGCAGACAGGAATACCGGCAGATATTTGGCGGTTCTATCTTCTCTTCATACGGCCGGAATCTCAGGATAGCTACTTCAACTGGGATGACTTTGTTCTTAAAAACAACAGTGAACTTCTTAACAACCTTGGAAACTTTATTAACAGGTTAGAGAGTAAGAGTGCTTTGTTCGGATGTTAGTAAAATACTCTACTTGAATTGATACAGAAGGTATGATGTTGGTAATACACATCAGGATGATGTGTTTAAACTGGATTAGAGGCTGAGAAATATCTGTCTCTGGTTGAGTCCTGAATTTCAATGATGGATTATCCAATATAACCAGATGAAGGGTTAAAGGGTTGAAGGGTTAAAGGGACCGCATGGCCTAGCGGTCTCCATGTGCACTTCCATGCAAGACATTACTTACAGGTTGTGCCTACATACTGCATTAAAGGTGCCTTAAGGCTCCAGAAGGTTTAAATATGGCACTGCCTGGATCATGTGATCAGCAATGTCACCATGCCTTAAAGAAAGTATTTTTGTTTGATTTTGCGCATGGTGAGAGTCTGTTTTCATTGAAAATTTTCATTTATGGAAAAGTTGTGTTCTTGGATAGCTTAACAATATTTGTATTTAAAATGCTGCACTTAAAGATATTTGTATGTCATAAAGAGGAAGTAATTTCACCACATTTTTCTTACTTCAATCAAGGTTTGTCATTTTGCAACAGTTGCATCATAATTTAAAAATAATTGTAAATTGCAGTGTTCAATCATTTATTATAAACAGTAATCGTAATTTTTCTTAACTTTTTAGGGGTCTCATGTTCTTGGAGAAGAACTTTGGGGGAGTTGTTCAAGAGTTGAAGCTGGAACAGTTGGATTGCCAGCTGATAGCTGCAGTGAGTCAGGAACTGAAGCAATATGTCAGTCTCCTTGAGAAAGTCAGGTAAGCATCACTTTAACATTTGTTTGTATCTATTGTAACTTGTTTATTGTTATTTGTGAATGCTATGAAGTACTACTGGGTCTCTCAGATGGTATGCAACCTTACTGAACATACAGAACTCCTTATGACAACAAAACATGAATGAGTTATTACATAGTAACCTGTTTATTGTTATATGTGAATGATATTCATGAAGTATTACTGGGTCTCTCAGTTGGTATGTAACCTTACTGAACATTGACAACTTCATATGACAGCAAACCATGAATGAGCTAATACATAGTAACCTGTTTATTGTTATATGTGAATGTTATGAAGTGCTGCTGGGTCTCTCAGTTGGTATGCAACCTTACTGAACATTAACAACTCCTTTATGCAAGCATACATGAATGAGCTAATACATAGTAACCTGTTTATTGTTATTTGTGAATGCTATGAAGTATTACTGGATCTCTTAAATGATATGCAACCTTACATTGACAACTCCTTTGTGCCTACAAACATGAATGAGCGTGATGAATGTTTGAGCTCTGCTATGAAGCTAATGCCACAAGCTAAGACATTTTGTGCTCATGCTTGTTAGTGCAGTCGACAGCTTTAAAACTATCGAATGTAGTCAACGGATATTCTTTGATTTTCCTTTACAGGATTAAAGATGCCTTGAGACATGTGCTAAACATCTCACGGCTTGGTAACCAACACATTCAAGTCACACAGCCCTGGCTTCTTGTTAAAGGATCGCCAGAAGAAAAGTAAGAATGCAAAGTATTTGATACAAGTCACATCCTAGACTTGTTATTTGTATATCATGGTGTGAGGCTTTTTTCGTTGAAATAGATAATTGATTGTTAACGAAATATTAAGATATTGCATAAAATATCTAGGACTAAATATGCTAATGAGCATGTAAATTAAAATGTCAATTATTAGTCCTGCTACCTGCTTTAAGTATTTGCTGTTTATGAAACCGTTGAAAAGGTTTAATGATTTAATGATTTGGTGGAAGAGGAGGGGGTAGTGGGGGTGGGGGATTGGAGGGAGGTAGTGGGGGCAAGGAGATGGATAGGTTGTGAAAGCTCTTCTTATTTTATATTCATCTTCCACTGACTGCACAGTGTATATGGTTTGATATGATGATATTCTGATCTTTTCTAATCTACAAAGGTCCAGAGCCGGGACAGTTATTTCTCTCTGTGTTAACATCTCCTGCCTCTTGTCCGTCATGCTTCATCCGTACATGCCAGACACGAGTAAAACCATCCAGGAGCAGCTCAATGCCTCAGCTGATGTTAACGTCCTCACTGGAGACTTTGTTTGTTACCTCAAACCAGGACACAAAATTGGAACGGTAAAGAAGAAACCATCATTTTTGCCTTCTGACTTTGTAGTTTATTTCAGGCCCAAATATAAAAAGGAGAGCAAATATGACAAATTTGGGTGTTAGTCTAGGATGTGCTCAACATGTCAACAGATCTACTATGGTTCCAATGCGAAGTCAGTGGTCAATGCTGTTGCTTGAATTGTATCAGGAGTTAGTGTAAGATGACCAATTTTGAAAGACACTGGCACGTCAAGTTACCACTGGGACTATCAATGATTTCAATTCCTTGTTGTTAATGAGAAGAAAAACTTTATAGTGTATTCTGAAGTTGTTGCAAAATAAAATGTTAGAGACCTCTCTTCATTGGATCTTAGAAGAAAAAGCATTTTGACAGTTGTAATGAGGTTGATCATTTGGTGCATATAGTATGCCATAAAGAGGGAGAGGGGTGGGGAGGGAGGGGCCATGTCTACTCTCCTTATCATCATAACTAATCGTCTCTAAAACCTCTCTATATTACTTCGTTCCTCGCTTACCTGTCTCCCCACAACCTTAGCACCTCCTTCTACCGTGCCTAGAATGGTGCCGTGTCTAGGCATCATGAGACGGAAGGGCATAGACTGGGGGGGGTCTGGTCATAGAGGGCGCACAGTGTTAAAAGGTTTAAAAGGTGTTAAGGTTGTGGGGAGACAGGTAAGCTTCGTAAATATCTAAACCAGTAAGTTTTGGAATTTATAGGTAAGGGCTGGTTCACAGCCTGCACTGTTAATTCCTCTTGATGTTTCATTCACAGCCAAAACCTCTGTTTGCTAAGATTGAACAAGCTCAGGCAGACCAACTGAGAAACCAATATGCAGGGAAGAATGAGGTAAGACAAGAAGATGAAATAAGATTTATTAAATAAGATTTATTAAATAAGATTTATTAAATAAGGACATGGAACTCAATATGAGCCATGTTAATAGCCTAGATGTGTGTGTTTATGTTTATGTGTGCACATATTGGCAGTGGGTGTTCTGCCATACTCCTGTACATTTCATGTGTGATGATACCTTAGTACCAGGAAATATTAAACTTTTGCATTTTACTAGATGTCTGGTAGAAGTATTGTTGGTGGTTGAAAGTTATATCTTGGCCTTGATATAAAAAACAATACTGCAGAGGCTTTTTGAATATTTTAATTAGTATTTGTTTCTTGATTGTCTCAAGTAATGTGACATCTGAACCAAGGGTTTTGTTGATGAGGTTCGACTAGTTCCACTGAGACTGTTTCACTGGGGGCTTTTTGCACTTGGTTTAATCCTGCTACCATTCTCTCCCAAAAGAGACTTGAAGGAAATATGTTCAGTCAAAATATTACGTTAATATTGCAATTATTTTGGAATGTCAACAGAGCACAGAAATACTAATTGTATTGATGTAGTCTGTCTTCTTCTTATGTATTTATTATTTTGGTTTCATTTCTATGGACTGTGTCCTCTTACTGTTGGTGAAAGTATTGCTATCCGCTGTTTGACGAAAACAACGATGGTTAATGAATATGCACGATGATTGTAAAATTACGACATGCATGGATATAGGTTAATTCTGAGATGACCAAGAGTGTTCTTTTTCAGTCTTCATTATGTGAGCATTCATTATATCTTCATATAGAGTCTTTCTATAGAGTCTTCATTATATGATGCTATCAAATTGTTTTCTGCAGACCAAACCAGCTCCTAGTGAGCCTTCAAAGCCAACACCAGAGAAGTCAACTGTTCCCAAGGATGTTGACCCTGCTGAGGTGGACAGGCTCACACAGGAAGTAGCAAAACAGGTAAGGAATTACTATTTTTAGATGTGAGAGGGGAGAGGAGCAGAGGATGGAGGGAACAATTATCTTTGATGCTTTGATGCAGTCATTTTGATAAACTCAGTCATTGATTACATTATCAGAGCTATTAATTTCTTGAACTCATATAACATAGTACTTGGAAGACAAGACAAGCATTTACCTCATTTACTATCCCCTTGGAGGTAAGCATAATCTTAATTTAAAAAGTCCATGCCTAGAATTCCATTCTCAAGTTGTTTACTTTTTCATCGCTATCATCATCTCTTTTGCTTTTTAAACGCTAAAGGGAGATGAAGTTCGTAAGTTGAAGACTGACAAAGCCGAGAAATCGCAGATCGATGTTGAAGTAGCCAAGCTATTGGCTTTGAAGAAAGAGCTGGCTCTGGCCTCGGGGGTCAAACCAGAGGCAGGAAAGAAGGGAGGAAAGAGTAAGAAAGGAAAGAAAAAGTAAAACCGGATCAGGAAGCAAGGACCCGCTGAACTGTTACGTTGAGCTTTTTAAGATGGTAAAATGTAACTTTGTGATGCTAAAAGTACAAATCAGCATTTAAGAAAATACGTTAGTATGATTTTCTTTTATTTCCCTGTGTGGCTTAGTTCTGTTCTCCAACTGCATGATTTCACTATTTGACCAGATTTTGGGAGAAAAAGATCAAATTAAATTTCTTGAGTCAGAATGCTTAAAGCAAGGGAAGAAACTTCCCTAACATCATGCTAAATCAGGTTAAATTTACTGTATAATTTCTATTAATTAATGGGTGGGATAATTCATAAAAGTGCCTCAAACTAGAAAAGTGATGTTTCTCAATTTCCCTCTATCAATTTTAACCATCTTCATTGCGGCTGTGTAGCAGTAATATTGCATTTGGTGAAGTGGTTTACAATTTTTGACTTTCAAACATTGCAGCTATTGTGTCTATCATTGCAGCTGTACATACAGCTCTATATAAAGTCAGTATGCAAAGTTATGGAACATGTGTGAAGTTACGGTATACTGCCATACATCTCAGGGAATTAATTCTTGTCAGTTCATTTAAAAAGGACCAATTGTTTGGAGTTTCTTAATTAAGGCACCTAATAGCTTGCAGTAGCCAATGAATCATCTCAACTAGCTCAGTGGTTAACGCCGGTGCCTTTCAATTATAAGGTCCCCGGTTCAAGTCACTCCAAGATTAATGTATGTCGTCCAGTTACAGAGTTGTTGACAATTGACAATTCATAATTCCTGGACGTTAAATATGAATCTAAGAGACTGACTTTGGTCAGCTTGCGGCTTTGATAAGCCAATGATGGCTTCTTCGCGAGATCCTGCTTGCAGGAGGATCTAAAAATACATACATCATTTAAACTTGTTACAAACATTGCTCAGATTGGTCATAGCAACTGGACAACTATTTAGGGAAATGAATGAGGTTGGTTTCACAAGTGAACCACACAAATTACAACTGTATGTCAAAGACCATCTTGAGGGACCCACAAAAATTGTAAAACCTCATCAGGTAGGAACAGCATTCATATATATGTCATCCTGAGGTGATCTGTTGTTGATATAAACAAGTGTTTAGATAATACGTACTGCGGTTTTGAAATCATTTGCTTCCTACTCTTAGGAAGCTCATGAGCTGTTTAAGATGCATCTGTCCTGTAAAACAGTCAAGAACACATGGGAAAATAATTGACTTGTAAAGGACAAACATATTTGGTTATATGCAAAGTAACAGACAGAAAATAAAATGGAAATTTTCAACTATATATTTGAGGGTACAGAATTTTCTAACAATTTAGCAAAAACCTATTTTGATGGACATAAAACCATTTAAAATTTATTTTGTGACCCAAGCTCACAATTAAGGATAAACAGTGGTTTGTATGTAGTTTGTGGAAATAAGATTAAGAATCTGAATTCAGTTACCACTAAATGGGAAGGCTCATAGAATCAGCAATTAAAATTCAACTTTGATATGCATTCTATTTCAACCTAATCATGAATGTCGTCAATTCACCTGGTAAATATTCACTATAGCCATTCAGGGTATTGATAAAATTCTTAGAAGTTTTCCTAATTTTTGTAGAATTAAGTTCCTGAACCTTACCATTCTGGTTATTCCTTCTATTATATTTTGCTTAATAATGTTTTTTCTTCATCGGATATGATAACTTGAAGGATGGCATGGTTATTCGATGTGTGTCATAGTGTTCTGCTAATAACCTTCAACCTTCACTGTGTAACACCCGTAAAAAGTGTCTTTGATCGATGTATCAATTATTAGTTTGTTCCCTAAATATTTCATTACATCCATTTTAAGACGTTATACCCTAATTCAGAAATTATCTACAAAACCCCAGAAGGGATCTATTAATTCTGCTAGGATATTGCTTGCTTTCTCTGTTCAAATAGATTAATGTAACCCTTCTTCTAATGTGGACTGCTGTATCTTGAATATTACATCACAATGAAATCAGGTATGTGTGGTAGTATAAAATAAGTTAATACAATTTAGTACAATGTTTACATTCAGTATGTAATACTGATAATAGTGCAGATTTTTAATAAATTCCATAAAAGGTGAAAAAAGACTGTTTTCTACATTCCTTACGTTATGAATTGTCATGGGGAGAGTTCTAACTGGAAGGAAAGTGGGGGGGGGGGTGGCAGTGGGTGTGGGAATGGTGGTAGGGAGTTGAGGATGGTTTTTTTTTAGGTCCACCTTGCTTGCCCTGCCATATTTGCTGAAATTCCACAAAACTGCTCCATTTTCATGAATTCTCATTCCTGTAAATGTTGTAGGAAATGTTGAAATATGGTAGGTGAGAGTATTAGACACATGTATTTATGTCTTACATGATGTTTCAAAAGTCATATCCTTGAAGAAAACAAACTTCATGAATGCTTCAAGTCAATGAGGAAAAATAAACCAGTTTTATTTATAAAGATGGAGGTTATTGACTACAGTGTTAGTGACCTTTGATCTGTCACTATAACCTTATTGCCCAAAGTCAGTCACTAATCACCATTATCAGTGATTCACAAAACAACTAAAATGAAAATCAATAAACAGAACATCAGATTAAGTTTTTACCTTATTATTGCAGCTGGGGGTTGAAAGACAAAAGTTGATATCAATGTGAGGCACAAAATGGGGAAAAGAAGAACCGATGTCAGGAGTATTTCACTGGTTCAAACACTTGTGAGAACAGGCCATAAAATTACAACAGATGATATTCAGCAACAGTAGTAAACTAGCTTCAGTATATGGATCGTTACAAGATGTGAGAACAGGCCATAAAATTATTACAGGTGATATTCAGCGAGTTGTAACTAGCTTCAGTATATGGATCGTTACAAGATGTGAGAACAGGCCATAAAATTATTACAGGTGATATTCAGCGAGTTGTAACTAGCTTCAGTATACGGATCGTTACAAGATGCCAGGGTATGTCAAACCAACCAAAGTATGATGGTATATTAGTGACATCAGATATGAAACCATTGAAAGAGTCTTCAGTTTGAAAGAGTACAAAACCAACAGCTAGATATCAAGAATATGTTCATTTGTTTGCATTCAATATGTAAATGGCATACTTCTTAACTTTGTTACAGATATTCTACAAACAGTGGAAAGTGGAAAGAAAAAAGTCTGAATATTTTATTTCTTTAAAACTAGAAAGACTGCTCATGCATAGAGAGGCTGCTTCAACAACAACTAATAAACCAAAGAGAATACATATTTATGCATAAAATATTTGAAACTAATCAATCTAATAACTATTTATCTTCAGACATAGTTTAAGAATAACTTTTTTTCAATTTTTTTTTTTCTTCAAATTTTTATCATAATCACAAAACCTGCCAGATATGCACTCCCAAACATTTGGTCTCCCCCCAAAAAAAGAAAAAAAATGATGCTCATAAATGTAAACCCTTTTTCAAACTCTCTCTAGTCAGCTAAATGCAGTCAATCATATACTTGTAAAACTTTGGACACTTTCTCTACCTTGAACACATATGTAAGTGAAAGTAGGGACTGTCATAACCATTGAAATACACAATAACACACAATATATGTCAAATTGTTCAAGCAATCTTTTACTACACTTATTTAACCTCACACACCTTCACTCAAAATTGCCATTTACATCCCGTTTAAGTGTTTGTTTTTACTGTATTTATTCTTTATTACTGATACCTATGCAAATGTTTACCTAAAACAAAGTATAGAAAGTAAAACAAGAATATAAGAACAAGAAAATATGATAAGTTATATCAATTTCAACAGTTATATCAACTTTGAACAAAAGTAATTTTTTGATGGTTGGTAGCCATAGTAAAGTTTGCTTCGATATATATAATATTAACAAATGTTCAGGACTCTTTTCTTGATGTTCTTGGGAAAGCAAAAACTGAGGTGGTGATTCCAGATTCCTGGAACACGACACATCATGACACCAGTAGAGTTCTCTCTTGCATCTTATTAATATTAATAAATAATGTCGATTCATTGACATAATTTGGTTATGAACAAACTTCAATATTTAATAGAATGATGGAATGTTACAAAACAACGATGTAAAGAAGATAACCAAAAGAATAATTACAAAAGGACATTGTATCCCTTTAACTTTCTAACAACAGTTTGGCTTGTAATATTTAACTAATCTATGTAATATCTACATTATAGTGTTAGTTAGCATAGTCAATTTAAATCTTTGTCAAGTTCATGTAGGTTTACTGTTGACTCTGTTAAATAAATCTAAACATATGTGAAACTATTAAAGGTTTTGTCTTATAACCATGTTTGTTTGTCTGATATAATTTCTGACTAATATTATTAATAATAATAATTGATAACTACTCCTCTGAAACATGGTTACTGTTTACTTTACACTTTTTTCATGATTGTAAAGAACACTTAATGCATAATATGAGTTAATAAGATAATATGAGAACATGATAATATGAGAACACTTAAATATGACTTCATGATGCACACTTAACTAGAAAAGATAAATATGATAGTCTTATTTATGATTTCCCAAATTTAAGATACAGTATTCATGACCAGAAACAATTTTGACCAAAAATGCCCATAATGACAGCAACATCTTATGACATTTGTTGGCTCCATAAATGCCCTCAAATAAATCTTTCCAAAATATATTATAATATAAAAACATTCGATGAAATAAAGAATTTTATGTTCCAAATGACATAATATATGTAGAATTAACTGGTTGCTGCTATTTTTGAAAGCTAACCAAAACAATTGTATAAACTCCATCACAGTCAAGGAGTATGCTGATCTCAAATATAATAAAATGGATTGCAAAATTTCCAAACGAAAAAGAAACAGCAAAAATCGACAAAATATTATTGGCATTTTCAAATGATATTTTCTAAATGATAAACCTAATCTATATGATTTAAATGTTCTATATCTGCTACAAACATGAAGACCCCCCTCCCTTGCACCCCCATTTGTTTAATTTAATAAAAAATTTGGCATGCAAAGTATCATATATTTAGCTATGAATTATTATGGATTAAAAACTAGGAAAGAATCAAAACTCAAGGATGTAGACTTGCCCTAGGTGATCGCCACAGACCAGTCTGAGCTTCGAGTTGTCACTGTGTAACGGTGTCGTATTGAGGGACGTAACAGGAGCTTGACAATTAAACTGTCCCACCTGATGGAAAAGGGGAAAACGAAGAAGAAAAAAATGCCAATTGCAAGATTAATGTCATGATAAATTTACACAACAGAATATGCAGAATATGGCTTATGGGTCCTATCTCCCTAAACAATGGTGGTTTTGTGACAGAGTCAATCTTAATTATAATCTGAAATGTAAATAGCTTTAAAAATTTTAATTAATGTACTATCAGATATTATTCTTTCTGACTGAGAAAAACAAAAGTTATTGGAGATAACACATCTTTTTATTTTTTTTATTGATTTTTAGTGTTGTTTCAGAGGATAATAAATATATCTGTTTTCATAACTTGAAATAATGCTATAAAATATATGGACAGATAATTAATATTAAGGGCTGCCTGATTCCTTTGATCATAGAGTTGTGACAGGAGCCTTGACATTTGTTTATTTGGACTTGTCACAACTTAAAACAGATCTCCTTTACCTGCATGAGGTCACTGCCATCACAATCTCGTTCCTTCCACAGTTTTATTTTAGCATCCTCTGAAGCAGTGATGATATAGCTCTCCACAGTATTGACAGCTGTGACCTTATCACCATGAACCTGTGCCGGAGAGAATAATAATGATCAATTGAATGTTAGACTCACTATTGTTTGTTAGAACAACCAACCAGTATAAGATTAGAGTACTTCTTATAGGGCCCTCCATGGGGAATTTCCATCCCTTCTTATCCTTTTTTCACTTCTGTACTAAGCTAAATTACTAGAGACAATTATTTGTACTATGGAAGACCATTATTACTACCATACATAACCATTATAACCACAAGAGACCATAATTATTACTATAAGTAGTACAAGAGTCCATATCACTGCTGCATGAAACCATTGATGTTATTAGAAAAATAATCCCCATATTTGTTAGTGTAGGAGACCATTTCCATGATTAAAATTACTATTTATTTAAAAAGGCTGTTCTTAGCATCATTATAACTAGAGCTGACAATAATAACTTAATAGAGGATAAGATCATTATTATGATGACCAGCGACGATGTCATTACATTGACAAATAAATGAGCAATGAATATAATATATAGAGATAGTGTGACGTCTGACTGATGCCTTCAGTCAGATACAGCAAAGATATTTAAATGTAGAGATAGTGCCATCTGACTGATGCCTTCAGTCAAAAACAGCAAAGATTACAATATGCACAGATAGTGCCATCTGGTTGATGCCTCCAGTCACACACAGCAAGAATTACAATATGCAGAGATAATGCCACCGGATAGGTGCCTTCAGTCAGACACAGCAATGATTATTATATATAGAGAAAGTGTGACGTCTGACTGATGCCTTCAGTCAGACATGGCATGAATTCTAATATCTAGAGATAGTGACATATGATGGATGCCTTCAGTCAGACACAGCAATGATTACAATATACAGAGATAGTGTGACCTCTGACTGATGCCTTCAGTCAGACACAGCAATGATTATAATATATAGAGGTGTGATGTCAGACTGATGAATTCAGTCAGACATGGCATGAACTCTAATATCTAGAGATAGTGACATATGACGGATGCCTTCAGTCAGATACATCTACTAAATAAAGCTGATTGCCTTGTAATACCTGTTTGGTTCTCTGTTCCTGTTGGATACGCTGGTCATCAATATAAATAGAACCGTCTTCCAGTCCGTAGACTATCACAGACTTCCCTATCTTTTGTTCATCACATTTCCACATCGAGAGGCTACACACCACTGAAGGCAGCTCAACATCAGTCTCAAATTTATTCAGGACCTATTATAATCAGGAGAAGGAAAGTCACATATCATTATCACTAATAATATTTATATAAGTTGTCATAGTTACTATCTTTTGCAAAAAGGATATATAAAATATGATTTCATGCTTAACATCAACACTCAAACATCTTGTGCCAGAAGTTCCTGTTTTTAACCTATTTTAATAAGAATATTGTCTGTATTCTGTGCCTGTTTTTGTCCCTTCTGTTACTGTTACTTGTCATTTAGCCTCTGAAGAAGATCCTGCTAGGATCGAAACGTCAGGCCAACTTACTTTTACACATTCTCTTACACAGGCTTTCTAGTGGATAAGCAGTTTGCTAACAGTTTTATTTTATTTCCATTTAAAAACAGAAGGAAATTTTTACTGTACACCTGCATCTAAAGGCAAACTTGAAATTATTTTATATTTCTCCAAATTTAAACCACAATATGCATCATCAAAAACCAAACAACAAAGCATCCAACAAATTTGTCTTTGTGTCACTCACTCGATCCTTTAACTGAACTGACAGGGTCTGCTTCGTATTAACAAGTCCAACCGTTGCAAACCTCCTTGGCATGTAGCAGATGCAAGAAGTCCATTGGTCTAACCTAAAACAAAGAAAGGCAGTCAGGTACTAGAGGTATCCCATCAATGAGTTGAAGTAATGATAATTGGGTTGTAATATCAACATCTTGGTAGAATCTGATTACTTTGTTGTTCAAACCAATCAAACAAATTTCTTTTTGAGGATGTGCTAATTTACACAGAAATTTCTCGAATAAATTTAAACAGAGCTCTTTGATCATGAATTCTCTTCAGTACTGTATTTTGTGACAAAATTGTAGATTAAATTCAAATGTAAGTCACACTATAATGTGTAGAGGCTATATAAATGAAAGTCTTACTGAATGTTTGCAAAAATACAATGTTGAAAATGACTAACACATGGGTTACAGAAATAATCTATGAGGAAAGCTGCTTTTCTTGTTTTGATAACATTGTAACTGAAAACATGATTTCATATAATGCTATCAAAAGTGGTACAAAACAAAATCCCAACTGAAAACATGATTTCACATAAGATATCAAAAGTAATACAAAAAAATCTTGACTGAAACACGATTGCATATATCATATCAAAAGTGGCACGAAACAAATTCTCGACTGAAAACATGATTTCATATACGATATCAAAAGGAATACAAAACAAAAATCTTCAAGTACTTACTTCCTTCTGGATTGCATCCATTTGCCTTTTGCAAGTCCCTCAATGGACTCAACGAAGTCCCAAGTAGCTATATATAGAATGTCATCCTCTGTACTGTACGACATAGCAGTAACAGGTCTCAGGGGGCCATCTCTTCCATGACTCATGGACTTCAGTAACTTCTCTTGCTTCTTCCTGAAAAGAAACAGTGGAGATGAATGGTAAAGTTGAAACAAAGAGAAAAACCATAGCTGAGTGTAATATAGCTGACAGGGTAATAATGTATAGCCCCACCAGTAAAGTACTTGAACTTCCAGAAAGATACATCAAGAGAATTAATGAAGTAACGTGGATCTAAGAAGAATATCACAATGCAGATTAGAGATTGAAGTAAATGACAATAGGTTGAAGTTAGAAGGCAGTATATCTAAGTTGGACACAGAGGATTGCAGTAAGAAAAGAAAAATAAAGTAGATTGAAATAGAGCACATTAGATTAAAATAGAGAACAGTAGATTGAAGAGCACAGTAGATTGGAATAGAGCACAGTACAGTAGATTGAAATAGAGCATAGTAGTTATAATAGAGTACAGTAGATTG
>KN886861.1:39629-67144 GCA_000934455.1 Apostichopus parvimensis
TATTCACGATTGCAACTGGCAAAATATATAAATTCCAAAACTTTCTCCACAAGGTTGATCAGTAACACTCTCACATCATCTACACTTTTTTGTTGTAAAAGTCAAACCATCAAGTCCACAAGATGGAGTTTTCTTACCTTTTCTGTATTTTTCCGTTTAATATCAAACTTTAAATTGTTACATTGCTGTGTAATGAGTAGTATTCTGGTGACTAGATATTTGAAAATCTTACCGCAAGTTTCTTTTTCTCTACGGTATCCCAAACTTTGAGTGTTGCATCCCAGCTTGCTGTGACAATCTTTCTTCCTCCACTATGGAAAGCAACACAATTGATTGGTCGTTTTTCTGTGAGGGTACAGACTGGTTTACCGGTGCGTCCATCCCACAGTTTCACCATACAGTCCCACGATGCTGACGCTACCATGTTGCCCCCCTTATCAGAACAACACCAGTTCACATGACGCCTGTGCCCAGACATCTCTGATATTCTGCAACAAACAGGAGAACATTTTGTCAGGAAAGCAATGTGAAATTTGGAAATCACTACAAAAAACACAAAATATTTTTAGCTAAAATTGTGTTTTGCTTACACTGCGATATTTCGCATTACATTATGTTATTTCACTCTGATGAAGCTCATACCCAGTGGCATCACATAAAGAATACAAATGGTTTTGTTGCTTTTTAAAGTGAAGTGGAATCAAAATTACACAACCGAAAAAAGACAATTTACACAAGGTGGTCAGGTATGTACGTTACGTCTAAACTATGCACACATTATAGGTTCACATTACACCCCTATTATATCCCCTTTACTCCCATCTTATTCCCTTACCTGTGTCCTTGATTTACATCCCATAGGCTGAGCCGGCCATCTTTGGATGAGGAGACTAAACGATTACTGCCAACGAAACAAACAGCTGTGATGGCATCGGCATGGCCGAAGAAACTCCTCTTTTCCTGGTGTGTGTAAAAGAAGCGGGAGATTGGTTACATCAACTAATATTAATTTGGTAATTTGATGCTACTAAAGAAAACATATGGTTCATAATGTGCATGTGTAGATGACATTTGGTAAATATAATTGGTGTTTCAAGAAACCAATATGGTTGAGCTTTAATAATCAGAGAATGTCATAAACACTACTACAGACACCTTGTACTCCATTTATTCCACTGCACATAAGTGTATGGTGAATATTGCAGTTTGCAAATTTTCGAATTTCAAATTTATTTCTCATCTTTGTACAAGATAAATACAATATTACTTTACAGTAGGAAGGTTAACACATGTGAAGGATACTAGAATAAACAACAAGGCTGTTATCTCAGCTAGTGACCGAGAATATCATTCACATCTCATCTTTACAACTACTGTAACTATTCAACCATACATTATATCTCATGTTTCATGTCTCAATGGTGCAACAGATACAGTTATTACAAAGCGGACCAGTACAGTTAGGTCGAAAGATATTCAACTGAGACTTATAGCAGAGAAAAGTGTTAAATAATTAGACTACTGCATATACAAGTTTAGGGTCAAGTTAGGCTAAGATCGCTGTAAGGGTAGAGTGTAACTGACAAGGTTATGGTTGAAGGGAAGAGGGAATGTCTTCACAAAGTATCACTGATGTCTGAGAATGGGACGGTTGGCTTTTCTTCTCTGTCGTGAATAAACACATACATGCCGGCTGCTGCCTCCTACTCAATGTGCATACAATTTGTTTACATTTTCCGTGGCAGTTTTCTGCAAAAGCATCAGTACATATGCTGTTCTTAGTGGCCTTTTGCCTGAGATGAAATTCAAAAGTCACTTTTATGTCCTAAACTTTTATCCAAGTATCACTATAAAGTGCTATGCACCGTCAACACTAGTATAGTCTTAGTTTTATTCTACCTAAGAGGTTTGTTAGTATAATCTTGGGTTTATTCTACCTAAGAGGTTCGTTAATACAGCTTTAAAATGGAGGCTGGGATAATTAGATTTACTTACCATTCCTGTTGACAGCTCGTACAACCTGATTGCAGAGTCCTCAGATCCACAAACAAAGAACTGGTTATCTGGAGAAATATCCAGACAGGATACAGGCTGCAAGAGAAACAAAAGAGACATCTTTAAATAATGAATAAAATTAAAAACACAGTAACGAGACGGGAGTGCCAATTATTCAAACTTTGCTGAATATAAGTAATCCTCAAACAAATCTATCCTCTTGGGCAACATAAGAAGGTTCAATCAGAGTGGAGGGGAAGGGATAGGGGGCACAAATTATGAGTGACGGTGGGTCATGTGACTTTGATTTGAGACGGCAAACCATAGTGTTTCCTCAAACTTTCAGACAAAACCAAATGCTCAGTGTATTCTCTATGAAAAATTCCAGGGAAACTTAATATTTGCTATTTTTCCCTTAACTTAACGAAAACAGTTTTGATTTAAACCATTCAACAATATAGCCCTTTTAAAATATCAAAAGGGCAAGATTAATTACAAAAAGATTACAAATGGTACAAAGAGGGGCACTTTCTATTCATTAAGTGATATTTTGAGGTTTTTCACAGAACAGGGAGGGAGGGAGGGGGGAGTGGGGGTGGGCTATGTGTCCCTGTTCACACTCTGCCCCAGCTCTGGTGCCTTGTCCCCTTCTCAAATCCTTAAGATTGAGAGTGACCAAAAGTTTACGTATTAAAATGTGTACACTTGAAATAGTTCCTGTGCATTTGATGAATGATACCGAATGGGAAATTAAATCTGATATGTAGATTAGTGTGAACACTTAAATACATCCCATCCAGTCTCTACAACATGTGACTATATATTTACATAAATCAACCAATAATTAAATAGTAATAACAACACCAAAAGACTTACCTGAGCAAAGCTAGACAAAGTCTGTATACACGGGTGATCAGTTTCTGCTTTGTTCTTCCACTGGACTAGTCTATGTTCACTATCGGATACATCATTCAATTCTTCAAGAGCATTCTGACATACCAACGATGCCGACGGCTGGTTGGCTGCTTCTTGCCAAACTAGTGAAGGGCACTGACCAATCAGATGCAAGCATCTCTGTACGAAATTGTTGTAGCCTTGGACGGTGGGTGAAGACGTAAATTTTTCCAATTCCTTTTGATAGATTCTTGAGGGATTGGTAGTTCTGCCAGAGACCTGAAAGCTCTCTGGTAGAAGCGGTGCCACGCCCAACTTGGCACAAGCGTGAATGAAGTGAAGGTTACAGAGGACAGTTTGCAACAGCTGAAAGAGTCCAGCGTGAGTTAGATGGTACGGTAGCTCTGTGATGCCACGCAACTGTGCTCCCGTCAATGATCCATCCCCACGAGGGTCGGCTAATTTACTAAAGTAACCTGTAAGAATGCAAACGGAAAATTGAAAGGTTTTAGAAAAAACCTCTGCACTTCCCATTGATAAATTGATACAGGCTATAAGGATAGGATCAGAATCATGACCAGCTGTCCCTAGGCTAAACCTTAAAATTAAACTTTAAGGATCAATCTCAAAGTTTACTATACTTCTGTAATTCACCAAATTTGCAAACTCCCTTTTACCCCTCCCCCCCTCCCACCCTACCTCCTACCAAACTTATGAACAATCTTACAACACTCCTAGCATTGCCTATCTAAGAAACTTTCATTGTAATGGAGCTTGAATGCTTCAAAAGTACTATAGGGACATTTACATTGTTCCATAAAACAGTATTCCAAAAAAGAATGAAGGATTTTAAAAAATGATTATGGCCCATATTATAGTATGTGAAAAGACTCCAAAACAAAAGTTATTTCCACATACACATAATGCAGCAACCCAAGTATTTCACTCACCTCAACTAACGGAAAATAACTGGCAGAGACTCCAGTAAAATTCAGAATAGATTGATTCTTTAAGAGTCTAGAGGTGACTAAACAAAATATTACTGTGGTGATATGACTAACGGTCAACAGAAATGAGCATCTGTTCTTAAGAGAAGCTTACCTGCCAATAGTATGTGCATCTGTATCCTCATTTCCACCCCGGTACCTTTCAAATATCTATGGTTGACTGCCTTAGAAATAATGTCACTGTGAATTCTCAGCTGGGAGCTGAAGAAAGATACAAAAATATATTAAACTGACACAAACTGAAAGAAAGTGGGAAAATAAAATACTTTTACAAACAAGACACTGATAACAAAATTATGATCTGATAAAATAAAGACAGTGGATTTATAATTTCTGAATAAAATTCACCCATTGTCATCTCTTTACTTATATGATGTGATACTCGTTATTATACCATCTTTAGATTTTCTATTTTATTTAATAAAACATCAACCTTTGAGTTTCTTATTATCACTAATACTACTATTAATATTACTGTCCCCCCTGCCTCTGTTATTTAATCTTCTCAGCATGGTCCTCTTTTAATAATAAGCTCCTGAATTCTCCTTAGTTAGTGTGACGACATATCTAACCAATGACCAAGTAGACAGCTATTGTCATCTATGGTCTTCATCAAGTACTGTCAACAATTCAAACCTTCACATTAGGTCATATGATAAAATTTTGAAAGAAAATGACATCTTTAATAATTCCACTTTCTAGTTACATCATTTGAAACATAAACATTACACTAATTACAGACTGTTGAGTGCCTGTGATCTTTTCATAGCTAAACATTTCACCTTCTATCCTACCATACAAATTAAGTTACTAATTGTAAGCTTAGGAAGCTGTGTTGATCACTATCAAAGGTTTGTCATAGTTACAAGTGATGTTCCATTACAGCCTGTGTAAGAGACTCACCTGTGTTCTACTCCTGGATTTATCAAGCTTTTGACACTTCTTATCAATCTTGCAAACACTGCTGTAGGAATAAACTGAAGCGGAGCTAAGGATATATTCCTGATGCCATCGTAGGTGAATTTCTGACCTTTGACCTGGTAAGCCAGACTGAGAAGGTGATGGAGCTCCTCCTCTTCCAATCCTGATAAAGCAAAATATGTGGGCGGTATTAAAGAATATTTCACAACTTAATGAAAACAGTAAAGAATAGAAAAATGTCAAAAACTCCTTAAAACATCATCAGCAGTTCATTCATAGAACAACAGTCCCTAAATTCATAACAAACATCCTTAGATGGCCCATTAAATGTTGGACGGAAAAAGAACCAGAAGAAAACAAACCGTGGAAGAATAAGATGCAAATGCTAGGATAAAGTGAATGAAGATGGTGACATTTG
Source organism: Apostichopus parvimensis (assembly GCA_000934455.1). Taxonomy (NCBI): domain Eukaryota; kingdom Metazoa; phylum Echinodermata; class Holothuroidea; order Aspidochirotida; family Stichopodidae; genus Apostichopus; species Apostichopus parvimensis. The sequence continues at coordinate 44,865 of KN886861.1, forward strand.
GAGTAACCCAAGAGTAGCATCTGGAATGTTGTGTGGCCACAGCCCTGGCCAGCTAAATTAATGCAGGTTTCTCATCTAGGAATGATTCATTGATGCCTTGAAGGTTTCTAAACTGGAGTTAAGTTGGTAAGTTACAGGGGGTCCACTTGTATGTAGTATGATGAACTTGCTGCATAATTAATACCAGCAGAGACTTACCATCCCTGGCACATGTGAGCAGAACCAAAGTTTGCTGGACCATGTTCTTATCATGTTCTCTTTCCAGTCGCCCGATAACATCCTGAAGTAAAGCATCCATTGTGTGGGAAAGAGACTTCAATCTAGTTGACACCTGTAAAAATACAACAACAGAACACAAATAGCAAACACAATTAAAGATAAACACCTGTAAAAATACAACAATAGAACATGAATAGCAAACACAATTAAAGATTGACACCTGTAAGAAATACAACAATAGAACACAAATCACAAACGCAATTAAAGAGGATGTTAGTGATATTCATGGTTTCTTCATCCTGAATATTGTAAACTTTGAATGTTCTCAGTGTCTGGGGAATGGCTAATAGGTATAAAGTCTTCCTGTCAGTGATTTTGACATTTTAAATTTAATGTACATGCATGTGTGTATGAGTGGGAGAAGGATGTGTGGGGGGTGGGTGGTTAATGGTTGGGAACAGGACACAGGTGAGGTTTAAGCAATTAAAATACACACGTACTATGTCTATGAAAATTTAGGTCATAAATCAGAAAATTACATTTCTCCAATTTCCAACTCTTTCCTGTTACAAAAAGCTCAATCCTCTACCTCCACCCTCCCCCCCCCCCCCCAAAGAGAAAAGAACAGCCACATAGAGTGGCCTGTAAAGCTTGCCATCGCATACTTTGCTGGGTATCTTATTTTGTCACAATAACCACAACTAAGCAACTTAAATGAGCCTGATGAAGGTGATTTGGAGCCTAGCTTTAATAGCTGCTAGACATTCAAGAAGAGACTGGCGATAATTGTAACTTCCTGTTGCAATCTAAATTCTAATAGTCACAAGGCCACCTAAAGATGCCACCATGCAGAAAATGCATAACATAACTTTGAAAGTGCCAAACAAATATAACCACCTAGCAAATTTAGGTGTTATCACTGACAATGTAGTTAGGTTCCATCCATATAATAGGAATAAAGATCAACATAACGATGAAGTTTATGAAAACATTACTGACCTCTTCAAAGACTCCAAACATTCTGATTTCTTCACAGGCTAGACTGAGGTACATAGCCAAGTTTGCTTGTCTCTTAGATGCCAGTAGTTTCATCTGCCAATAGAAATAAACAAGAAAGCCACATCTTTATTTCCTGTAGATGTCAAAAGGTAGCTATAGTCCAATACCAGTTTGATATTGTTGTCACTACATCTGACAACAGGCTATAGTGTTTGATTGGAATTGACAGAACCTCTGCTTTATTTATCCTTTCCGACCGCTGATAGAAATTTACATCTGCTACAAAAGCTGAAAAGGCAAATGCATTAGTTAGGTATTCAGCAAACAAGTCCACTTATGTTGTGAATACTGAATACAGAAGCAAACAAGACAAAAAAAAACGTCATTACCTGGTTGTTGAATGGGGATTCATCCAGAGTTTTACGATAGATGCCTAGGGTTTTACGAATCATCTCCGATTTGTCCAGAATATCCAGAGGCCCGAGATTGAAAAATGAGATATCAGTGCGCCTCTGCAGTGACTTGTAACACTCTTTGCTTTCAAGGCACGACAACAGGAAGATTACATTCTGGAAAAAGGTGCAAGATGATCAATTTAGTGGAGATATGCCGCACAAAGTATTTAATATGGTCTGTAGCCCTACTAAGGTCAAAGTTTCAAACTCATTGACAGCTCTGTATAACACCCATGTTTGCAGTCAGATCATTGGTGGACACCATGCAGTCTCTCTCATTAATACCATTATGGATGGACATTAATGTTGCATACAATATACATTAAAGAGGCTGTATTAGCTGCATCTGTGTTACTTTCATCTGGGATAGATTACGGGTCATGTGTTACTTACATCTGGGATGGATTGCAGGTCATGTGTTACTTATATCTGGGATGGATTGCAGATCATGTGTTACTTACATCTGAGATAGATTGCGGGTCATGTGTTACTTACATCTGAGAAAGATTGCGGGTCATGTGTTACTTGCATCTGAGAAAGATTGCGGGTCATGTTTTACTTATATCTGGGATGGATTGCAGATCATGTGTTACTTACATCTGAGATAGATTGCAGATGTGTTACTTACATCTGAGATAGATTGCGGGTCATGTGTTACTTACATCTGAGAAAGATTGCGGGTCATGTGTTACTTGCATCTGAGAAAGATTGCGGGTCATGTTTTACTTATATCTGGGATGGATTGCAGATCATGTGTTACTTACATCTGAGATAGATTGCAGGTCATGTGTTACTTACATCTGGGATGGATTGCGGGTCATGTGTTACTTACATCTGAGATAGATTGCGGGTCATGTGTTACTTACATCTGGGATGGATTGCGGGTCATGTGTTACTTATATCTGGGATGGATTGCAGATCATGTGTTACTTACATCTGAGATAGATTGCGGGTCATGTGTTACTTGCATCTGAGATAGATTGCGGGTCATGTGTTACTTACATCTGGGATGGATTGCGGGTCATGTGTTACTTACATCTGAGATAGATTGCGGGTCATGTGTTACTTACATCTGGGATAGATTGCAGGTCATGTGTTACTTACATCTGGGATGGATTGCGGCAGCCATTCCATATTCCACGCTAAATTATGTGGAGTAAGTTGGTCCAGACCATCTACTGTGATAACAAATTTGCTGTGCTTGACTCTTTCACCGGCTTGCTCCAGAAATTTAGGCAACTTTGTTACAAGATTTCTGTGATAAAAAAAGTACAAAAGCAAATGAAAAGGTAACTTTCCCATCCAAAAAATAAACAGTCTTTGACCAGTAGTAGTCATTTTCATGTTAATTGCAGTAATCAACACCAACGATATCACACAGGATTTCCAATTTTGATACTAGCAAGATCATTTTCAGAGGCAGACATAATTAAACAAAACAGAAAACCTGCTTAAATACACAGATGGGACACAAAAGTTAATTGACACATTGACCTATATTTGTAAAACTTTTCGATTGGTCAGCAGTGAGTATAGTTTTCTTCTGCTTTTAATTTATAACAAACTTGAAAACAGAGAGCAGTCCAACCTACGACAAATTGGACTTTTTCTTATTAAATTTTTCCCCCTGTAATTTATTTGTCACCATTTTAATTTCATTATCTGACCATTGTTTACAAGCAAGAACTTACTGGTAGTCATCTGGCACACCCATGATGAGGTTAAAGGTCAATTTAATTGTCCAGCAGATCCTTTGCAGAAGATTATAGAGCTGACCGGAACCAGGAGATGCTCCAACAAAATGGATCAGGTTCTCGTGCGAGGGATCATCACTAGAAGCCTCTTGATTAACAGCAGCCTGTCGGTAACAAAGGATATAAACTACAATGAAGAACTTCTTGAAAAGAAATCATGAAATATCAGAGAATTATCAAAGATTAATGCATTTAATGAAATATAAAGGAGAGAGAAGTAGTCGTACTTACTTACTAACATCACAAAACCATATTCCACTTCTACAGATTCACCATGAAGCATATCTCTTCCCCAACTGCCCCCCCCCCCCCTCAATCTCTATCCTCAAAGTGGTACCATTTATTTCAAATTTGTTTTGGCATTTAATGACAATAGAAGCTTCAGTTTCAATTTCAGTCTTGTACCTGCCTTGAGTTTCCTGTAGTTCTATATTAGTCTTTATGTCTTCCAAACTCAAAGACTTTTGATATGGTCTCACAGCTTTTTCTTAACACTCATGCAAACAAGCCACTAATATTTTAAAGATGGTTGTTCTTTCGGGACATTGTAAGTGTTTTGGCACGTTTGATGTTTTTCTTGTAATGATCACCAAAACTCAAAAAGAAAGCTGTCACGAGCTCCACCACCAATCTCCAAAAAACACAATTTCTGTTGTAATCTAACTGCTTTTCTAAAGTGATGCTTTTAATCTCCCAAATACATTGTATGTACTTACCATGAAAGCTGACTTTCCACATCCTTGTTGTCCAGTTATAACAAAGACTGCATTCTTCTCTTTCCTGATCAGCTCCATTGTTTTAATAAGCTGTGGTCTGCGACCAACAAAGGCAGCATTGTATGAGTCCATGAGAGCTGTGTGGTGTCTATCCTCCTCCTTGATGGCTTGACTCTGAGAGATCTGGAGTCAGTAAACAAGTCCAGTATCATTACCTGATTGGTTCAACAATATTGCTCTAGACCAATGATTAGCTTCCTAGCTGTTGCATATTCATAACTGATCCATATTCATTTACAGAATGTATTGAAAATCTACCAATATGTTTACATCATTCTTACTGCACATTGAGCAAGTTTGGATCAAGCATTAGTCTGCAAACTGCTCTGAAAGATCAGAGAGCACTAAATATCCTAAGGATTTGGAAGGGGGAAAAACTTTCTCACAAAACAGGAAACATAATCAATATTTCTAGTGCCCATCTTTACGTATATAAAGTACCTTGATGTTGACAAACCTGATTATCAAAGCTTTTTGAGAGGCTGTTCCATAGATTGTTGAGAACTCGCTCCCCAAATTCTTCCAGGCCACTGGTGATGGGTTTGTTATCAACCAGTCCTCCCCAATAACAAGGATAGCTGCAAATGGTTAAAAGATTCCAGAATGTAAGGAATATTAGAACTGAATGTCTACTTAACTTTCATATAGAAGTGTGTGTTTGATGGATTGTCTTATTATGTTTAATTTTCACATTCTTATCACTTGTTGACACTCATTCAAGGAACACTATAATACACTCATGCACCAGCACAGAATAATGAAAGACTCGTCCCAAGCAGTCACTTAGGTACAAGCCAGGGATGAACACTCTGTAAGTAATACACACATCCCTATCAATAATTAAGCCAGACGACATTGTAAATTTCTGTTAACGAACTCTACAGATTTGCACACAGAACAAAGCAACTATTTGCATTCTTTGAGCAATCAATTAAACTACTCAAATTCAGTGTATTGTTTCTAATTAATTTAATTCTGTTGTTGGTTGTTCCAATGAATACTCACTCTACAAAGGTTTCGCATCCACTGTTTAATATCCTTCCCTTCAAGTCCTGCAATCTGTAGCTGCTCAAGTCCGAATCTGCTCCAAACATTTTCTTCCATTTGCGTGGAACTTCACTAAATGTACCAAAAAGAGAAAAAAAAAGAAATTTACAATAAAACATTCATTCCAGGAATAATAAATTCATATGATGCAACTAGTCCAATAGATAAGAAACTGACCAAACAGGAGTAGCAAGTCATGACTGTAGGCACACCTTATTCCCAAAATTGGAATGGCTTGAATAAACCTGTGATGTTTTTTCTTCATATAGTGACTCAAGCCAACAAAAGAAGAACTACATCAAGTATTTGACTGTGACTTCTTTGACCAAGAGATCAAATGAATTGGAATAAAGGTCAGCAAACCTACGATGATTAAAGATTAATTAAAAAAATCATTTGTTTTTGTGGGGTGGAAAAACATTTATCAGATTTCTATCCTTTTCTCTAAACACTGCTGTTTAGATTAATTAATAAACAGAAATGTTGTTCCTTTGTTTACAAGAAACCCAATAAACTGAGAAAAATTGTCTTTTTTTTTAGCATTCTCTGGGCTTTCATCTGCCTGCTTAAAATATAAGAAGATGGAAGCAGACTTGGTGGCATTGAACTCAAGAGATACATTTCATGCAGGCTACTGAAAAGTTCACATTACGGTGGACGGTGTCCGAAAATAAAAAATTCTTACTCTAAGAAGGACGAGTCCCGTTGAAAGAAAAATGTCTTTTCTGTTTTGTCTTCTTTCAGGAAAGCTTGTTGAATCTCTAATTCTGTCATTGATCTTCCAGCAGGGTAAGAGGAGAGCCAATCAAACTCAGAACCAGGAATGACCGGGTACGACTCTGGAATGTGACCGTACCGATCACCCAGGATACAAATGAAATAATCGCAGTGAGCTACCTCCGAAAGACAAACCTCCACGGATCTGAAGGATGGAAGGAAATGGAATATAAAACAAATCGCTTGTAATATGATAAACATAATGTGTAATAAAAAGTGCACATTTAAATAAATAGCGGTTGACAAATTCTTGATACCTTCTTCAAATTGTTTTCAAGGCATTTATGGGTCCAGATCACAGTGGTATATAGCAGCAGCTAATTATGAGACAGTTTGACAGGGAGTAAGTACTGTACTAGAATTGTTTGCCATATGGTCAAACATTTGTTACTGAGTGATGATAAACCTGATTCTCTCTGCAAAATGAAGCCTCTTTTTCTCAAGGAATGCAATGCAGACTTCAACTTGAATATAATTTTTAACTTTGAAGACACTGCAAATTGTTGTCATAACACTTTGGCAACAACTGCGTCTAAGTAAGGACTATTCCGTTCTTACTTATTATGTTTGGTTTGTTCCTCCGTCACACCCCATCTCAGATCAACCTCCACGATATTCAAGAGGAGCTTCCTCCCTCTGGATCTCAGCTCAGGGAATACGTATCGGGTCAAGAGGTCACGTTCACCGTGCATGTCCTTGAATGTCGACGATATGAACACACGCACAGTCCTCCATCTGTGGAAGAAGATTAAAATACACAAAGGGAATTATTGAGGGTTAATTTATGTCAAAAACAAAAGGGACCCATTTAAAGAAAGAACTTGAATTTCAGCCGATTTTAATATGGAATGATCACTGTAAGATTTCATAAAAATATGGTATTTTTACGGCCATTTAATAGAGGCATTGGCAAAGATTATTATGATTAATAATCACGCACGAGAACGAGTTCTGTTCTTCTATGCATAACTTAATGCACTAACAATAATTTTAATCCTACAAAAAAAGAGACACCACCTGGAAAATTAGTTTTTAAAACTACTCTATAATATTAAATAACAATAGAAATACAAGCAAAGAAAAACAACTTGCCTCTGTACAGGAGGTCCATCCCTGATTTTCACATCTACAGAGTTGCTTAAAGCTATCTTCTCTGTCTGAAGAATGAACAGAAAGTTAAATTGAAGAAACTGTCGATATAAAGAGACTGGCTATTATGTGTTGTGATATTAATCATCACGATATTAAAGAAACTAAAGTCAAATTGGGGCTTTTCTGAGAAAGAAAAAGAGCAAAAGGTACGTTACAAAAAAGCATAACAAGCATTCTTTCCTACTGAGATTTGATTCAGCTGTCATTAATGTAATTTTGCAAGCAATCACATCAAAGATGTTTACACTTTGACCCAAATTATGTTGCAAGGACTGCCAAATAAATGCCCCTATCTGACTGACGAGTTGATTTACCCCAATGTCTGAAAACATGCTTTTAGCATCCCCGATCCCAGGGCCGATCCAGGGGCCGATCCCGAAGTTTAAGAAGAGGGAGTGTCACTGTGAGGTTGTTGAAACCGACTCCCACGTCAGGTCTAGGGGTGCTCTCTAAGGAAAAGCGACAACTTTAAACGTGAGGTGGTGCATTCGGAGGCATATTTAGGCTATAAATTAAATCTTTAATTAGGTATACATGTAAAAGTTTGCCAAATTAACTACCTTTAATATTTTGTGTGTGGTTGAATAGGGGAGGATGTACACCCCCACATCCTCTCTGGATCTGTTAATGTTGTGACTTCTGAATGCTGTGAAAGACTTACTTGTACATCTTTCAGGGAGTAGGATTTATCGATGTTCTCCACATGGTTGATCTGACCAGTGTCTCCTCTCTCAGCAATGAACCTGAGTATCTGGTCACTGAATCCAGCGATGTATATGTCGTTTTCATGATCTTCGCTGGATTGGTTGGGAGATATGCTGTCGATGAGGACAATAAATTAATACAATAGCTGCTTTGTCTTCTTGTTCAATACCAAGGACAGAAAGCGGAGGTTTAAGATGTTCTGTTACTGTTAACTTCTCTGTTAACTGAATTAACTGAAGATGTGTGATGCCTGTCAACAATAATGGACTTCCCCCTCAATGAAAAATGAAACGTAGGCATACTTTTTATGTCACTTCTGTCAGAAAACCACATTGTCGTTGTTCATTATGAATGATATAATTTTGATTAATTAATCCCTTATAGTTTGCACTCTAGTTTGTCCTATTAGTGTGCATTCACATGTGTTCACATACACAGTGCTGTCATCATGGTGTGTATTCACCTGCAGTTTGTTCTATTTAGGGTGCATTAACTTGCACTGGCATATTAGTGTGCATTCACTTCAAGAGTTTTGTCACATCAGTATGTGTTCACCAGCAGAATGTATGATAAAAGTATAGTACATTCACATACAATGTTTTTCAATGAAGTGTTCAATCGCCTGCAGAGTTTGTCGATGTGTGTTCACCTACAGTTTGTCATTAAAGTGTGCGTTCACCTGCAGAGATTGCCATATGAGTGTGTGTTCACCCACACACTTTGCCACGACAGTGTGCCTTCCCCTGCCTTGTCAAGGATTAAGAAGTGCTACTAAATAACTGTAGTCTGTCGTTCTTTGTCTCTACTTCTGTAATCAGTTTCCATATCAAATTGTAACAACAGAATAAAGAAAACCTACCCCAAGGTACTGCTCTTCAGGGCAATATTAACGAATAACATGTTTCTATTAATGATATGACGATAGGTTGAAATGCTCCTTCTCAAATCATCTGCCTCTGGTGTTTGCTTCATCCAACCATCAGACAAGATGATAAAAGTATCAATCTGGAAAAAACGATACAAAAACAGACAATCTTTTTACCAAAAGAACCCTTACAGAATAAGTCTATGTTACAGTATGTGTAACAATGTTGAACTTATCAAAACCTGTTTGAAATCATTAAGGATAAGACAGCTCAGTTTGCAAAGTGAAAGACTTTAAGATGCCATGGATCATTGTAGGTTCAAATTTAATTTACAAAAGCAGTCCTTTTTCCTTTACAAAACTTGTTTACAATTTCCCAAGTCAACTTTTCAGTTCATAATTAGCTTTATTAAAAGGAGTAATGAAAAGTATGTTTTAATCAAGAGATAAAATCTGCTAGAATAACAGCAAGTGCAGGAGAGTTTGGTAATTGGGCAGAGCTATAACAGCTACATAATTCACTTGTACCAAAATCTTCATCTCTTTTATATTCTGAACGGCTTCAAAGATATCTTGGGTTTCCCAAGCCAATACTCACCTCTTCACGGTTCCTGATGACTTCCAGAAAGTATCTGTTCATCGTTTGGTAACTAGATTCTCCAGAAAGCATATTCTGTGGATGTAAGATAATGCCACAGGCTTTGTCAAGAAAGAGACCACTAGAATTAGAAACGCTTGATCGAAATAAGCTGAAAAGAATGGATAGTCACCCAGGTGTGCAAAGAAAAAGCAAAGCATATTAAATGCAAACCCACCTGCTGAGAATCAAAACAATTACCAAGATTTTCTTTTTTTAATATATTAAGAGATGAGCTTGCATTGGTAAGTGTAAAGAGCATGGTATGAGTGTCAAAGCCCCAAAAACAGACTGCTGGGAATCAAAACAATTACCAAGATTTTCTTGTTTTTAACCATTTAAGAGAAGAGCTTGCATTGGTAAGTGTAAGAGCATTGCATGAGTGTCAAAGCCCTGAAACTCATGTCATGTTACAGTGCCCAAGTACTTACCAATGGCATTAGGATGACAGAGTATTTACTTTTATCAAGTTTCAAACCATGTCATGTAAAGTTACATGGAAACTAATCGGATGCCTTTTGGTATAAGTGGTAACAAATGTGCAATCAGTAATAATTCTACTTACCTTAGCTAGTTCTACTACACTTTGCATGTTGTCTAAAATAGTGCCCTGTTCCAATTCGATATCTTCATGTTTCACAGAGTCACAGAGGATAAATGAACATTCTTCACAGGAGTATTTACACATCAGGCCCATTAGAGCGCCAACCTCAAGGACCTGTAAAAATTCAGCCAAAAATAAGTTCAAAATCTTTAATGAGTGGAAACAGTTTTTAATAAACATTGGCAATCTGAAATTTGATACATGTTTTTTTAATTATGACATTATTTGAAATATTTCAAAATCAAACATAGCCATGGAGTTATGCAAATTCAGAGAATCATTGTTGTTAAAATGCTATGACAACAATTCAGAGATGAACTTATTTGAATACTTTTTCTCCCCCATCAAATTATTAAGCAGCATCCAGAATCTTGAATCATGAAGAGTTTTGCTCATTTTATTCAAATTACATCCATCTGCTACTCAGAGTTCAGTGGTAACGTTTAATAAATTTATTCTTATATCAATGACATCTGCCGTGTGTCGTCATTAGCCAACATTACCCTGTTTGCCGATGACACAAGTATTTTCTTTGAATCTGACTCATCTGAATCTTTTCATAATACAGTATCTACGGAATTGAACAAATGTAACGTTTGTAACTTATTCAAATGAGATGCATCAGTTTACAAGTGGGAAAGAGAGAAATCAGTGTCACAAGTGTGTAAAACCATTAATTTCTGTTTGTTGAGGCTAAACCAATTAGGCAATTAACAAATTGATGTCTTTCATTGAGTTACTCATTAAAAGTGATAAAATGACATCTTACTTTTTTGGGTTTCCCCAGTCCTCTTGCACTAGTGCAGGGCCCCCACATGCCCTCTGTAACACTGCATAGTATTAGAGTTCTTCCCCTGATAGGTTTCACATTGTAAGAGGTCGCTATTTTCACAGCCGTATCCAAGGCTTTCCGGAACCTCTGTAAGAGCCTAGTGTCATACTTGAAGTCACTTCTGTCAACGGAAATGCAAATCAGGAAACAATGCAAACTTCTCTACATTGGAAATGAATTGAATACCGTGTACATGGGCATGTTTAACATAACAAACAAGATGGTTGCATCAGTAATAACCATTTATACAACACCTAATTATATTCCGGCCATTTGATTGGTCAATTGCTCGTCGATTGCATGCAAAATCCGCTCTATTGCACTCTATGAACAAGAACCATGGGTTATACTTTTTTGATAGCACTTTTTTCAATGGTAAGAGAGCAGAGAAACCTGTCTGTTCAAAACAATCTGTTGCATGAGTGCATTTTACATCCAATTATATCCAAATTTGAAGGTGTTGTATAAAACAAATAATGAATGGTTTCCATTCGTGCAACAGTGCAAATATTTCATTCGTTGAAGGATGTAATTTGTTCCATTCAGGCTGCGCCTCGTTGAATGGAACATTCCATCTTTCAACTCATGAAATATTTGCACTATTCCACTCATAACCATTCATTATTTGTATAATCACACATCCCAACAAGGTTGCCTTGCTGTTAACTCAAATATCTGATCCAGTCTTGTGGCAAGTAGCCCAACCACTGAGTGACAATTAAGGAATTCCCATCAGATATTTACATTCAAAATTAGACTAGACCAATCATCTAACTCTTCCATGAGAGCCATGTCAGGCCTAGGATAGCTGTTGACGGTCATTTTTGAAATGTATGAGACTTTCTCAAAAATTAAAAAAATCAATTGTGTCAACCAGAGTCACAAACCAAGGACACAATTTTGTTTTTCTTTAAATTTAACAAACCTGTCATAAATGGCTTGCCATGATTTTTGATGTGATTAAATCTTACATGACTAGTCAAACGACTTACAGTGTTATAGGTTTCTTCTTCTTCTTCCAGAATGTTTCACCTTTTCCTCCTCCTCCTCGACCCCGTCCTCTGCCTCTCCCTCTGCCGCCTCTGACTCTGAAGCCCCACCTTTTACGACCTGCATCCTCAGATTCATCTGCATTTTCCTCTTGAGCTGTAGATGAATTACCAGGATTGTATTGACAAGTTACGTCTATATTACTAGGTAGCAAACTGAAGATAGATAATTCAATATTTATGTTGTTGACTTTCTCCAGGTCCCATTTCATGGACGAACCTCATCAGAATTTGCATCTCAGTAACCCGTGTATTCTCAAGTATATCAAGCAGTGTCCTCCACACAATGGAGGAGAACTATACAGAAGTTGCCAAGAACAAAAGTTTGCTTGATTACTACACATTTGATAAAATTGATCGAAATGATATTTAAAAGCTCTTTCATACAGGTCTTTGATTATCCAAGATCATAAAATGGTCAAAAACTTGTGGTGAAATATTAACAGTAATCGTAACAATTATAATAACTATAATAATAATATTAACGATAGTACACAATTCTTACATAGTGCAACACACACTAAAGTGTTGTTGTGCTGAGAAAAAGAGGACATAGTAACAAAAACTGTAACATTGAGAATCGATGATGAGTGTTAGGTCATGCTTTAAAACTGGAAAACACAGATTCACCGTCTTGTTGAGGCAGACTTTCAAATTTAATTTAGAATATTTTGAATGGCATAGAGAGCATATTACTCCTTCATATATCAATTTTTACAAAATACGATAGAAGCTTCATATGATCAAGGTAAATTGCCATGCATATACAATCATCACTTTGGATAGGTCCTCACTCAATCAATCAATCAAGTCTTGTGCTAAATTACAAGAACCGTGACTCACTCTGAGCTCTCTTCAGATCTTCTGCCATGTCTTCAAGGACCTGGTAAGCGGAGAAGAACCTGAACGGAAACTGCTTGCTGTGGGTGACAGATCCTTCATCTGTGAGCTTCTTGACGATCCACGAGAGGTGTTTGCTACTAACTCCTGCCTTTATCACGTTTCTGAGATTACGCAGCATGGCCATGAACGGAAGCTTCCTATGGTCTGAAGAAAGAACGTATAGTAGAAAGGGGGTGGGGGGGGGCTGTGAGAACATCATGGAATTGACTCTTTAAAGGATAAGCAATTGGAATAATCTCATGATGTGGTATTAATGTGTACATGATTACACTGTGCACAGAAATTGAATAATATTCTCTTACAATTGTCTGACCTTAAACATTTTTTTTTTTATATGCATGGAAATTTACCATCATATAAAATTACTAATATAGTTTGAATGGAAAATTCCAATGATACTTGAAACAACCTATGGTTCATGAAGAGAATATACTATTGCATAATCATCTCACATACAGTTAAATTTGTATAGCAGTATTGGAGATTCTGAAGTTTGTCAAGTATCAAGTATTATAGAACACCTAATTATATTCCGGCCATTTGATTGGTCAATTGCTCGTCGATTGCATGCAAAATCCGCTCTATTGCACTCTATGAAATAGAACCATGCGTTATACTTTTTTGATAGCACTTTTTTCAATGGTAAGACAGCAGAGAAACCTGTCTGTTCAAAACAGTCTGTTGCATGAGTGCATTTCACATCCAATTATATCCAAATTTGAAGGTGTTGTATAAAACAAATAATGAATGGTTTCCATTCGTGCAATAGTGCAAATATTTCATTCATTGAAAGATGTAATTTGTTCCATTCAACTTGGCTGCGCCTCGTTGAATGGAACATTCCATCTTTCAACTCATGAAATATTTGCACTATTGCACTCATAACCATTCATTATTTGTATACTATTGTTCAAATATACGGTAACATAATGTGCTACATATGTGCTATAAACCTTTGCACTTGTGTAGCAATGTAACCATTTTGCAAAGTACTTTGCTATGCGATACTGGATAAAGAATTGACTGCCTGTGTTTCACTGTTTTCTTTCATACCTATTAGGCTTTCCCATGTTTCAGCTTTATTTCCTTTAAGGGATACTTGAGTCTCCCAGGTTTCAGGTGTGGGTAGTTTCATACGTTTGCCAGCTCTTTCTGGTTCCCATGTGCCAGGCAGACGACTCTTGTAGAAAGATTCCAAATCCTCTGGATATCTGAAATGAAGACGGAAACATTTTATCACAAAAGACTGAAAGCAGCAAACGTTCGGTGTTTGAACAAAACTTTGGCGACGTAGGATCGTAAGATATGATGAGATTCCAAATGATTAGACTGCAGATCCCTTCCATGCCTTTCACTTGCGACCATAGTTTGCGAGTCACTAAAAAAATACATTTGATTTTGGCAAATTTGTCACCCATAAACCATTTTACATATATAGAGTATTAATCTATACAAAATAAAGTTCACATTTAAAGACACTAAATGTATATAAATGGATCCATCCATTTATTTGCAGTATGAATAAAAACTTTATAAACTGCATTTTAATACAAACATGAAAGGAATAGTTTCAGTTTCAATGCTACCTATCATATTTCCAAGTCAATAACTTGGGAGAATATCATTTTTAACTATATGACGACAAAGGTAACTTCACATGCTCAAAATTCCCTAAGTTGCTTTTCCATTCAAAGCTTCCTGAATGACTGTTTAATCATCATGTTTGTAATTAACAATTAATGCTTCCTTTATGTTACACTGACATTTCTCATTATGTTAGCTACACTTGTTGATACAGGAAGAATAGTCACATTTGCCAGCATGAGTGAACGTGTCATGCACTCTCAAGACCATAGTAGTTTCCCTGAACACTGCGGTCATGAGCAGAAATGTGTCCACGCTGGGCGGCCCGGCCCAGCACTAAAAATTACCGCCCAGCACTGTCTTAAAAATCGAATCGTGAATCCCGCCCAGCACTATGATCATCTAAAATCCCAACATTCCTAATATTATATTCAACATAAATTGGGCCACATGTATCCTCGTTTACCCCCATTTGTCAAATTCACGTAAACACAGGTGCGGAGATATGTAGTAGGCGTGGCTTTATTCTGCAGCATGCAGTATCACACTACACTAGCTCTGTATACAACTTGCACTTGTTAATGTCAGGCTGGCAGTTGTAGCGCGAGTGCACCAGGTACGTAAATATGTCACCCCTCCCGTTAGCGCCCTCCCCCCAGAACGGCGATCAGTATACCCGGCACTCAGGAAATCCTGAGCACATCCCTGCATGAGATCTACCAAACAGAGTAAGAGTTTGATAGCTGTATAAGGGAGTTTTTTTTCTTCATAAGCACCTCTGTAACACAAGGTGAACTCATTATAAATAGCTTGTAACCTCTGCCCCATTGAGCCACACAACCATCATCAGATCTACCTTTTTCCAATGAGGCACATAACATGTTCAACTGGGTTGGTGATGTGCAGTTTTCGGATCAGCTCTTTAAGATTGAAGGATCTCTTCTCAACATCTTCTTTCTCTTCTTCTTCTCCTTCTTCTTCTTCATCTTCCTCTTTTTCTTCATCTCTCTGCTCATCTTCTGCTTTGTTCTTAGATTCCTCCCTATCTTTCTTCTTCTTCTCTGTCTTTTTCTTGTCCTTGTTGTATTTTCCTAAGAAAAGGAAGTAGGTGAGATGTTTAAGCTTTGTTTAATTTACTCTAGTTTAGTCTGAATGTAACAGTTACACAATCATATAAACATTATTTTCTTTGTGAATTCTTCATGCATACAATCTTACGATCAATCGGAAATCCTGCGATGTCGTGCAAAGGACAAATTTAATTCAGATGAGATTCCATTTCTGTTGACAGTAACATTTCTTTCAATCCATTTTAGAGCTTCACTATCCTAAAATGAATGCTTACCGAGTTGATATTTATCAAAATCAGGGAACTTGGAGGTCATGACCTTTCTCAGAGCAGCAGGAAGGGCACCAAAGCTCATGGTGTCATCGTGAAAAGTCTGTTCAAAATAAAGCAAAGAAAAGGTCGTGATTTACTAATAAACAGCACCTTGTCCACCAGAAATGAGCTCTGCTGTCTAAAATAATTTTGTCTCTGCCGACATTAAGATCGTCATCACAACTGCTAGCTAAATCCAACTCCAAAAGCCCATACATACCAAATATATTTCAGCAACTTCAATCCAGTCTGACGGAATTGCGATCGACTTTTGGAAATATTTTTTCAGAAAAGGTCGGCATTGGGTGGTGAAAGCAGCTGCTGCCAGGAGAAAGTTTGCGGTGGTCCTGATGTTGAGTTCCTTTCTGGTATACAATGCTACCTAGATAACAAAAGAAAAGCAAAGATGGGTAAAAAAAATGATAAGAAATGAAAATTATAGCAATTTCATACTCAACCTATTTCAACGATCTGTATCGCATCTTCTACTAAGAGTAATGACTCTGGCTTTAGAGGAGATGGTGAAATAGTTTTGGATATTGAGTGTGAATGTCAAACTGAAATAATAGAGCAGAAATGTGAGATTACCAGCTTTTTTCAGTTTTCTGCCCAGTTTGTAAAACTTGTTATTTGCACCATTTTATTCTTCTCATCATCATCTTTAAAAGTCCCCATAATTGTTTCCAAAATATTTTAAACATTCTACTACTTTCGGTATGCACCTTCTGGCAAGCTCATACTACAGACCTTACTCTATTGTAATTTAAGGGGAAAATATGGGGGAAATTTACTAGAGTGTGCATCTACTTCTCAATGACAACAAATTAGCCCCGTACTTCCTAGTAAATTACATTTCACCCTATTCAGGATTCAAAAAAAAAAAAAAAAAGAACCAGGATCACCTGAGCTTGTGGTTTTTCAAACTCAGAATAATCACCTGGTTCAACCGGTTGTCGTTATTGCACATAATGGTGCAACACAAACATTTGCTACTACCACAGCATATATTGCACCATCCATGATAATGGGTCAAAAGTGTTTGAGAATATTTCTGATACCCTGCCTGATCAAGCTTACAATTTCCATTGTCTGCATGGCAAGGTCAAACTATAATTGAATTAGTGAAACAACCAAGTTTCTGTCAACCATCAAGATGTAAAATGTTTTGGACAAGAAGGCAACCCCTAAAATCCTGTTATATACCATACCTTTAGCTCAAAGCAGAAGAGACAGGTTAAGAATTAAGGTACAGTAATAAATGAAGGCTATTCTTATTAAACCAGATACTACTAGTAATACCAGTCTATCTGTTCAACCTACTGAGAGTACACCACTCATTAGCATTTGTAGCATTTTCTATTGGAAATCCGCACTTATAGAAATTTATGAAAATCCAAACATTTGTCAGTTTTCACTTTGGATTTTCGTTTGTTGTCAGTTTTCACTTTGGATTTTCGTTTCCTATTAAACGGATAATCTGTTTTAACCTGTTCACCTGTTTTTCACCCAACGGTGATCAAGCACTGTTTGGATTAATTGGAATTGTTGGAGAATATTAAGATCCAATGGTTGTCAATTTGGGAAAGGTCATCCCACTCAGCAGCAGCTGGTTAGCATATTACTACAATAGGTGTAATATAAATATAGCATCGCTCAGAATACTGCCATGCAGTATTACACTATTGGCCAATCAACATAAGCACTAGTTTGTGCAGGCTATAACATACCTTGAGTAGAAATTCGGGATTCGAGATCTTCCAAACAGAGCTGGTTAGCATATTACTACAATAGGTGTAATATATATAGCATCGCTCAGAATACTGCCATGCAGTATTACACTATTGGCCAATCAACAAACGCACTAGTTCGTGCAGGCTGTACCATACCTTGAGTAGAAATTCGGGTTTCGAGATCTTCCAACAGAGCTGGTTAGCATATTACTACAATAGGTGTAATATAAATATAGCATCGCTCAGAATACTGCCATGCAGTATTACACTATTGGCCAATCAACAAACGCACTAGTTCGTGCGGGCTATACCATACCTTGAG
Source organism: Apostichopus parvimensis (assembly GCA_000934455.1). Classification (NCBI taxonomy): domain Eukaryota; kingdom Metazoa; phylum Echinodermata; class Holothuroidea; order Aspidochirotida; family Stichopodidae; genus Apostichopus; species Apostichopus parvimensis. Next base: position 62,656 of record KN886861.1, read on the forward strand.
TAGAAATTCAGGGTCAAACTGTACAACTTCTTCAAAAGCAGCAGATATTGCCTTCCTGTTTGCATTTGTTGGGTCGTGAAAGTCTGCTTGACCAATCAGAGACGCACTCACTGAGTTGATAAAATCTTGCTGCAAATTTGAGATAACAGATGAAACTTAATTACGGTAACAAGAAGAACAATTTCACAGATCTCTATTAAAATACAACCATACTGTATCTTACAAGTTTAGTAATGAAACTGCTACCTGAATTTTCTCTTCAAGATCTATATCAGAATACATATTCTACTGTATAGTTTAAACTCACCTTCTTCCTTTGAAATACCAGCTTCGATTCAAACTCTAATTTCTCTTCCTCCTCTCGAAAACGGAGCTTGCCAAAACTATCAATATCTGCTGATTCAATTTCTTCCTCGGTCTCCATGGTGAAGTCATACTCTGGAAAGGCAAAGTCTGAGGATATAGTTCTCTCCCAGAATGGCATCTCCTCAATAACATCTTGTTTCTGGAGGTTACTGCCGAGATAGCTGGACGAATAACTACCGGAGACTGCTAGCTGGTGCTGCTGTTGGTGAGGGTCCGCAACAAGACCACGTTGAAATTTCTTAGTATCATTCGCTATAAGTCTCTTCTTGGCCGAACTTGTCTTCTGACTCAAAAGGTTACTACTCAACTGCAATGTGTACCCACTGAGGCTTTCTACTGAACTTGAAGGAGAAAACTTTTGGGTTGGTTTTCGTTTCAATGAAGTTAATGGCGGACCAAGAAGAAGAGGCTTTGAACCTTTGCCACTATCAGAAGTCTTTTTTATGGAGGATTTCTGACCTGATGAATTTGTTTTCTTTTCACACAAAAGAGTTGGTTGATATTTCTTGAGAAGCTTGTTTTCTGTAGTGCCGAGGCTTTGGCTGGTCTTCTTTTTCCCATGTATCATGGATGGTGAAGACAGCAAGGATGACCTCAGAAGTGGGTTGGAGAGGTCTCTGCTCCTCAAATCCATTTTGGATGTATGTCAAGATTTTCCCTGAATATGGAAAATTACAAATAGAATGTACAATATATACATAGAATTAGGTGAACATTATATATTAGAACCTTTGAAAATAAAATGAAAATGACATAAAATGAATTAACTCATATTAAAACTAGTAGTAAGTTAATTTAACAACTAGTACAAGGTTAGGCTAGACCTACATGCAGCATACCTATGCAATGACATAATTAGGTTTTCCAGAAGGCTGATAGGCCTACTGAAATTTTATACACCTACCTGTACAATGTTACAGAATGACTCCAGAATATCTTGTAGGTAGCCTATTAAATTAAATAGGCCTACAGGTTTTCAAACACAACTATTTACTGACATCCCTCATTCAGTAGATGAATCCCCTCACCATGGGTAGCTTGGAATGGAAATTAGCTTGTTGATCTGTAGTACACTGTATAAGTATACAGCTGGCCTTGGTGGATTCGGGAGTACTGTGTAGCTACTGTAAGTTAAATGCACAATTACACGTACGTAGGCTTAAAGTAAGCTTAGGCCCAAGCTGGGTAAACATGCACGAACTCACATATCAGTCACCATGTTTAAAGTAATGATTAATCTATTATCTGAATTAAATATATTCGATTGCAATACCTGTCGAATTAAGTTATTTAACAGCTTCAGTTTGCATCAGTAGCTTTGCAAAGGCGTCTTTCAATGAATTCGCCCACAACGTTCCGGGGGCCATACACACAGGTATGCGGTTGCCATGATAATGTGCATGGTGTGTCTGAATACAAGTATTGCGACATTCCCTGCAATGAGCAGGGAGATATCCCCAGGAAACGATATCCTATCACGGTTAAATCAGTCTCTGGTTTAGTAGGGAGGGGCACTCCCCTGGTATTCATTACCTTGTCAATTCCAAATGTACCAGAAAAGGAGATAGCTACGGTTAATACTATAATAACACTTTTGGAGTAAATTATATACACCGCGTACTCCGCATGCTGCAGCTGGGCAAGTACCACAGACTCGCGGCATATGTTGTGACGGCGCTAACCAGAATTGTTCACGACAGTAACACTAATATAATATATAATCAGTAGCCTGATTACTACTGAACGTAGCCTACATTGGGAACGCAAGTTATCCAAGTAGGCCTATAAGCCTGAGTTTTTGCGAAGTCTGTTTTAAATATGCCTCCCCAGAATGCAACACATGTCTAAATTTTTTATACCCCCACTGAGACCCCGACACATGAAATCGTTTCCTTGCCTCATTTTAGAAATCCTGGTCCCTCCCTTAACTTTATCAAACTGCACAAAACGTCAATTAAGAACGGCATGACTAATGAAGTTATTCCACTATATTTCTTTCCTGTAGGGCCTAATGTAAATTGCTGTTATATGGTGACTTCAGGCAGGATCGCAACAAAACCTAATTATTAAACTAATAGGCGTAGGAGCCCAATTTGATTTGGGGGGGGGGGGGGGGCGGTAACGACTTCTCCGAAAAATATAACCAGCATTTTTCGCGCGCTCTGCCCGCGTTCGACATGTTAATGTACATATAGGCATGCATCTATGGCAAGCCATGTGGGACAAACACTGCATTATATATCAGCGTATTAATCGTAATTTATACGCGTATTAATTGGAATATATACGCGTATTAATTGGAATATATACGCGTATATATTATTAGCCAATCATATGGCCCAAATATATCCGCGTATTAATTCGAATATATACACGTATTAATTCGAATATATACACGTATTAATTCGAATATATATACACGTATTAAGTAGAATACATATGGGGATTAAATCCAATATATGCACGGATTAATTAGAATATACACGAAAACACATTTCCGCTCTTGCTGTGTACATATACCAACGATAATTTTTTTGGCGGGCTCGCGAGATCGCTTCATAAAGCGAAACTTTACACATGTACAACACATATATATTCGAATTAATACGCGTATATATTCGAATTAATACGCGGATATATTATGCGGTGTTTGTCCCACACGGCTTGCCATATGCATCGGTTACTACATCGCATGCCATCGTGTACCGTATGGTCCGTGAAAGTTGCGCAGTATACCGCGGGATGCCAATGTAAACAACGAAATGTCTTATGCAGATAGAGAAAAATCATGGAGGCCAATTATGTCAAAACTCTCTTTTACATTAGTAATGGCGAATTTGTCGGGCACGCTTAGAACCTTATTTTAATTACCAAGGATATTTTTTTTTAAACTATTGATTTCCTGTAGCTACATCATTGCAATTTATTTTTCTTTCAGTAAGTGCCCGAAAAATTCTCAGCATATTGCCCGAATTTTCACAAAAATATTTGGTTGGAGGGCTGCAGCCCCCCCCCCCGCCTTCTACGCCTATGATTATACTGAAGGTACGCATTGTTTTACGCATTAAAAGAAACATATGCAATGAAAAGAATCCTTAAGTCATACCTTGCCAGAAATGATTCGTTAATTAACAATGTTACAATATTTATTCAAACCGGTGAGCCCTCCAAAGTTCGCTGTAAATTGTATAATGTGCCGTTAAAGTTACTATCTAATTAACGTTAATGTTTTACTGTTCTCCTTTTCTTTTCTAGATTGTTCGACACTCTTTTTGTAAACGTGCAAAAATTCTAACTGATATTTATACTCCATTTGGATATAGCGAAATGTAATGAAATAAGTTTCACGTCATGATAGATTAGCCTACTGTAAAAGAGTTTCCTTCCCTCATCTGCCGGGCCCCAGGTTTTTTACAATTGTATATTACGTATACATTTGTTCCCATGCAGGCCTCAGGTACGATCAGGGCGAAGAGACATGGGATTCAGCCCGGTGCCGGAGTCAATACTGGGGGCGGGAAAATATGCAGTGGCGCGAGAAAAATATTGGGCCTGAAGAATATTGCATTCTAATTTTCGTAATAAACGTATAACAAAAAATGAAGAGTGCAAAATGCGGTTATTGTGATATAACTATGTGTTCGGATCTCTCCCTGAGCCTGTCTGCTCTGCTCATTTCACTCATGTATGTGCATCACATGAATCAGAATGACCGTTGGGTTGATTGGTTTGGCGAGAGAGAGAGAGGGGGGGGGGGGTTGGTTTTGTTGAGTTGAGGTGGACATTTTTCAGGGTTTAGCTTCATATATAGTCGTCCCTCTAGCGACTGGATTGTTTCAGACAGCCTATTAGTAGTTTCAAATGATGTGCCGTATAGCATATGCTTATATAAGGAAATATTATTTAATACATAGGCCTACGTATTCATCCTGACATCTGTATTTTGTAAAAACCAAATGAATGACTGAGAATGATTTGTCATTCTATAAGATGCATAGTTCTCATCTGACAAATATTTCATATATTTTGCCTGATACTTGTCGGTTAAATATAGTCTTGTATGTACCGTTTGTGCATGCGTTGTCGTTAAACGCGGTAAAAGCCGATACTAATATTTATAAAT
>KN886862.1:3057-13689 GCA_000934455.1 Apostichopus parvimensis
AGACGTCTCATTATTCCATTTCGTTTCCCTATTTTCGGTACCACGTTTATGGAATCTCCGACTCTTTCCTCATGTATACAACATACATATCAGCACAATTTTTAAGTTTAGTTTGTGGTAGGCGCTGCCACTAGCCTGCTAGCTGACTTTACTTTTCTGTTGATAAACCTAATAGCATATTTGTAAGAAATGATCAAGGTCTTATAAGAATGGTTTATGGGTTTAATTTCTTCTTTTTCCAGCGCTTTGAGTTTGATCCTCTTTGGCCCAACAAAAATATACTTAGGGTAGAAAACATGAATATTTGTAATCGTTACTCTTGACTAAAAAGTAATACCACGGTCTTCCATTCAATATCCCCAATTTCTCTCTCAAAAACGAAATCGAGCTCGAAAAAGAAATCGAACTCAAGCCGAACTGTTACTATAGGCCTAGAACCTGCAAACTAACAGGTTCCCAGACATTGGTACTATGGTAACCACAAATGCCCGTATGTTGCGGAAGAGGATGTGAGTGTATTACGATCGCGAATAATTTTTACAAAACAGTGATAGGAATTACTTTCGCATTGAGGTCCCGGGAGTACATAGAAAAAGCCATTGCAGGAGTTTTACGACTTCGTAGGCAAAATGTCCCCGGGTCTAACAATGCCTCTGACCAGGGTCTTTGATCGTGCTCTTACACCGGGTGAACACATACAGTGCAGTACTTTCAGCACCACTGAACATTGGTATGAATCTTACCCCCCCCTACCCCCACCCTCCCCGTCCCCACCTCCCCCATCTCTAAAATTGGACAATGAACCGAGTTATCAAGACTGGTTTTTATATCACCATCGACCTCAAATCTTAAATTCTTATCCGTGATAAAATTATAGTTTTGGAGAACAAGGTAAAGCTAGCAAATACGAAGAAAGAAACAAACGACGGTGCATTTTACAACATAATACGTATTAATAATTAAGGTCTTAATTGTTAACATTTCTCCACTGAAAGTAAAAGCTGATAATAATAACACAAGTTACACCATTACAAAACATGAGAGCAGACCCCGGTCCAGCATGGTCATTTCATATTTATACAAAACATTTGATCCAATGGGTTTCAAACAGCTGAACATTTATCAACCACATGAATAGATCAAACTCAGTTTACCTTCAAAAAGACTAAACGGAAGGGTAAGTGACATGAATATAAGTTATGTAACGATTATATCAAAGTTAGAAGGAAATATCGGACTTCATAATGATTAGAATGTTAGGCCCTGCAGCTTATATGAAAATGACGACTCCAGTTGACGAGACCAGTGTTACACCCGATATAAACAGAGAACACAGTAAATACTGTAAATCATTTGTACCACACTAAAAACTGGATCGTGCTATAAATCGGTAGCATGTTCTATGATGATTACAGTAAGAACTCAGGATATGTGTAATCCCAACAATCCAGTTTATTTGTTGGGATTACACATATCCTCAGTTCTTACTGAAATCGTAATAGCACATGCTACCAATTTATCAGATTTATCAGCACGATCCAGTTTTTACTCTGGTAAGAAACTTTAGGATTAACAGTAATAACTGTAATCTCTGTGTGCTTCGGTTTGGTGTTAAAACATGACGGGACATTTCACTAGGTAATATTGTGATAGAGCATTGGGTTATATTGGTTGAGTTATAGTGATATGAAGGGGAAATCCCTTGAATAAGTCATTTATTGTTACCAGCAGGGAAGAGGATGGGGTGTGGAGATGAGTGAACTGATTCTTGTACAGTAATCCTGTTTTCACATAAATCACTTTTATACATTGGGAGAGGATTATATCTTTGTGCTATGAGTCAATATTTTTTGACATTTGCTATTCATTTTTGTTACTTATATAATTATTGTCACTATTTCAATCAAACAGTCGAACTGTATAGAATCCAACTTTCACAAATTAGTCTTTTCAAGCATGGAATCAAAGCGACCACAGCATAAGTGACCTTGGTTTCATGGATTTAGCCTTCATGTGTATATCATGTTCAGTACTAAAATATTCACAGGTTGTTCTCGTTACAAATCCCTAAAACGATAACTGAAATAATAATGAACAGGACAAAAATAGTCAATACATTTGAAAACATGCAATATGAGTTTAAGAAGAAGTAAAATTATTTTTGTTGTCACATGAAACCATTATCTTTGAAATAACACTTCTTATATGGCTGCATATAATGAATATTTACATCATTTAAATATACTGCATTGTCTCAGTTTTTGTGTTATCTTATACATATTCATATATACTTTTCCCTCTTGTTTAGGGGTTCGATGAGAAGAGTTACAAGAGAAACCTGGCAAGGTTCAAGTAACTGTAAGTCAATACAGTTGAATATTCTCTACCTTAGTATTTAACAGTGTATTTGTTAATAGTGATTGTGTTGGCTACTTTTAATTGTAAAATCTTAAAATCTTAAATGAAAATCTACAATATTATTCAGATTTTTTATTCCTATATCTGTGATTTTCTGATCTTATATGATCACTAATATTATCTGCTTAAACTGTAATTGCTTGTAATTTTTTTTTGTAATAACCAAGCTGATCCCTGATTAAATGTATGAAGAAAAGTGATAAGTTCCTTCCATTAACATAAATAAGAGTATCTGTCTTTGATTGCAATATTGTTAGATATACACAACCTTCCTTTCCGCTGCTTAGGGCGTAAGAACGCCTTAACTTCAAAAAGATACATCTATTTATCTGCTAACATGTGTGTTATTACTAAAACGGTTATTATAACGATTAGTATAATTCAACCCTTCCTCATTATATTATTAATTTCATGAAAACAAAATGATAGATTATCGTGAGTCCTTCTTTAATACTAACAGGGACAAAAACTGTCAGAAAATATTTGAAACTTTAATAACGAAACGACTATGTGCGGTATGGTGACGTCACTCCATTGATGACACACAGAAAATAAAGAATCTGTGGAAAAGAATAGAGTTAAATCTGAGCAAGGTCCTGGCTCGTCAGCTGTTTGGCATCTGTGACCTTTTTAGTGACGTAAAATAGAATTTATCGATTGAATGGGGGTGCGATCGGGATGGGGAGAAATTAAATACAGATTCATGAATTAACAGACAGAAGGAATGTCAAGGTCAGCGGGTCACGATACTGTTTTCTAAAACACAAACATGTTAAAGAGCATCACCTTGTTCCATTTGTTTCCTCCAAATTCGTCTTGTGTAACAAATTATCTCCTTTTGCATAACATCAATAATTAGGGGAGTAAAGTATACACACAGAGTAAGTGAATTCCTTCGTTGAAGTTTAGAAGAATGTTATTGTGCAATTCATGTGTAGACCTACCTACGAGAACAACAAAGGCATTGGAGAGGGCGCCGACATTTGATTATGTGCTCAAAGAGGGCAACTTCACACCGGTCGTTAGCTTGTTTCCCGTGTCGCGGGTGTTTTATATATTTATTTTTGGCTCATGGTATTGCTGGCACTTTTTACGGCGTGGGGGTCGGCGGGGGTGTGGGTTGTCTAGGTATTACTTCATCATTGTTCTACTGATAAGAATTTTGCTCGACTTATTATTTATATAACAAATGTACCTAATATATATATATAGTTTCATATTTATATTACAGCTCAATGCTGGCGTCGCCAATCAGCAGCAGGACTGTGACGTCATTCACTCAATCCTCAAAACGATGGCAGTGATTTTAGTGAAAAGGGATCTACTGTAAGAAAGAGTTTAGGTTGTAAATTGTTAATATCTCCCAAATACTACAAACAGCGCCAGATAGAGCTCCAGTATAATGGAAGTAGTCTTGTATGATTGTGACGTCATCAAGACAATGAAATGGTGACTTGATGAAGACTGTAACTTTTACATTCATTGTGAATGGATCTTGTAGAGAGATTAAGTTGTAAAATAATATTAATAAATACATATATCCAAGAAATAAGTAAAATTTGAAAGATTACTGTTCAATTTACATTTTGTTTAAAGGATTACTTCATTCGGAATTTCAGTCTTTAAATGTTATAGTACAAAAAAAGGAGTGTTATTAATGTTTCTTCAGCTTTTCTGGTTTGGTAAGATAAATGTCTGGAAAAATCTTTTAATGCTAAATTGATGATGACGTCAGTCCCTTAGTACAGGCCTAAATATTCATGTCAATTTATGTGATTTATACATTTGAATAACTCAACAAAATCAAGTTTTATAATTTTGTTCTTACACCAGAGCATATTTAGATGACTTTCAACTACATTTGTCCGTGTAGAATTTGTACTTCAATGTTAACATGTTATTTGAGGACATAAAAGTCTTCTCATCCCATTGTGTTTTGTGTTGTATTTGATGAACTGACATAACTGTCTCCGTATTATATTATATAGACCAGTTACCTTTAACTCAGCTGTTTAAAGTAACTTGTCTCAAAATTAAACAAAATGTTATAGCAAAAGCAACCTAGACTGAATGCCAGTGGTCTACGACATAACAACATTAATGTTGTGCTTAAAGTCATCCTTTAATATGCTACATGTTCAACAATTTTAATAGTTTTGTGCGCTAAAGTGTACAAATGTAACCTTTTATGTTTTGGGAGTCACGTTGCTGTCGTTCGGGGGACTAGAGGGGTAGGCGATGGGTAGATACATGTTATCCTTTGACCATTTCTGAATCTGATGTATATGCTTCACTGATCACGATCTATCTTATATTGAGAGACAACGCCCTCATTTTCGCCAACTATTTAAAAAGTATGATGACGTCATTGTTTATCAAGTTTAAGAAACAATTAACAAATTGACTACTTATGTCTTTCGAGTTTAGCTCAATGAAATTTAAAACAAAAAGATAAAAGCAAAGTACATGTTAGAAAGAATGAGTAACTATGAGAATCTCGTGCACGATATTACCCACCTTTCAGACGGGGTTAACCACAGGCAGCGTACAGAATTTAGATTTATTGCTACGGTTTTCTTTATATTCGGAGAAGGGGGTGGGGTGTTTAGTAGATTCCTACTCCATCCTATCAAGATATTAGGTTAACTTTGTAAACTGTTGATAACTCCAAATACTACAAAGAACTCCAATCAAAGATTCGATACATTGCATGGCCATACATGCTACTTAGTATTGTAAAGTGTACAGCAAGTCATTCCTTACGTTTTATTACCTACATTACTGTTCACATTTACTTTCTCTTCTAACTCTAAATGTGTTTGCTCTTCAAGCCAACATCAAATTACTAAGAACCAATCAAGGTTCTAATGACGTCATCCATCAACCACTACGTCATCAGTATATGAGACTATACATCCCTATCTTATTCTTTGTGTGTATGTGGATGGGCGGGGGGGGGGAGGGGTAGTGTAGGAGGGGATAAATGACGTACCCTCTACATTGGTGACCAAGTAATTGTATATATTAGTCATTTGCACCACCACCAGCACGCTTATTGTATAATGGGTATTAAACTGTAATGTGCATTATCTTTTAATTTTCTTTTCCCACGATTATGTAACAAAGTCTTTGTTACTTGCGTAACTGAAGAAAGAGGTTTCACTTACTCGTGTCCCTGGTCAAGTATTGCTGGTGACCTGTTCTCAGCCTCCATGCACTCCTCAAGTGCAGGGTATAACACCCTTCATTGATCCATTTGTGTGTAATGATATGATTCATCCCAACTCCAGACCCCTATCTTCGATCCCCACCCAACCTCATTCCCCGACAAGCACTTTACTACTTAGAACATTAAATAAACGCTTAATTCTGTTAATACTTCTAAACTATTTTTAAGCAGACATGTTTGGAATGCTTTGGATAAAATCTGTACATACTGTATCCACATACACTCAGTAACTAGGATTGCGTGATTCAACTTTTCTGTGGTTTTCTTCGTTCCTACTTTTACTAATCTTGAATTAAACTGTGACGTATCGGTTACGTAATGTCTTAAATCTCACAATAATTGTGTCAATGTAAAGACTAAATGACATTCATTGGTTATCTACAATACCATTGTGTTATTAAAATCGATCTACGAGAACTTAGAGGTGATATTAATTAATATCTGTGATATGTTTGTTCTAAGCCAGCATTTCTTCATTTCTTTCTGTTCCAATGTTTTATCGTTCTTAACATGAAGACAATAGGATGACGTGACAAATCTTAAAAGGATAGCTCAAGGGAAAATTTATTCGACTAATCATATAATAAGCATCCAATTCCTACCTTGAATTTTTGAGATATCGATAGCTGAAATTGTCACAATTTGTAATATTAGTGAACTTGAGCAAACAGGTGTGACGTCATGGTTACAGCACACTGATAGCAAATGTTCTGTTTATTCCTATGTTTAATTTTCTTGATATGACATTGGATTGTATATGGTTACAACTTAGCTTTCGGGGATTTGAAGATATTAATACCCAAGTGACTGTTGTATATTCATATTTTATTGAATCCTCATTTTGAAAAAAGAAATCATGGATGTACATTTCCAACGGAGTAATGGATACTCTTCATACTTGCTTTATGTAGATGTTTTTTAGTAAGATGGTGTGCCCTATTGTTTTGGCGTTGACCTTATGAATATTAATGAGATTATTGGATCAATCCTAAGGAGTTTTAAATTAAAATAACTTCGCAACCTGAATTCAGATTGTAGCCAGACTTGGTATACAGTTGTTGGTTAATATTATGATATTTGGGTGATGGTTACTACACTTTATTATTCCACTATTCAAGTAACCATAGTGACCGTTGGACTCTTGTTAGTATTTTATTATCTTCATTTACCTTCCGATGTTACTATAGTCCTAAATAGAGCCTTGTTTGTTAGGACAATACGATCACGTGAGCTTACATAATTTATCAAGATTAAATAAGATAATAACGCTGATAATGTTCTGTACATTAAGTAAACATTAAATATAATGGTATGCTCTCTGTGTTTCATTTTTCGATTTCATTATTTCCTTCAGGTTTTTATTTTACTGCATCTTTTAAAGATTCTACTTGTTTGTAAGATTAAAGGAGAATCAAAACCAACGATCATTCTAATAATATGTGATAGGTAAACTATCGATATTATGTGATAGGTAAGCTATCGATATTATGTGATAGGTAAGCTATCGATCATTTTAATATTATGTGATAGGTAAGCAATCAATCATTTTAATATTATGTCATAGGTAAGCTAACGATCATTTTAATATTGTGTGATAGGTCAGCTATCGATTATTTTAATATTACGTGATAGGTAAGCTACAGATCATTTTAATATTACAATACACTGCAACCGTAAGTTTGGCTCTTGTTAATATTGTATCGTCTTTATTTACCTTCCGTTGTGTTATTATAGTCCTAAATAATGCCTTGTTTGTTAAGACAATACGATCACGTGAGCTTACATAATTTAACAATATTGAATATGATTATAACGCTGATAATGTTCTGTATATACATTAAGTAAACATTAAATACAATGGTATGCTCTCTGTGTTTCATTTTTCGTTTTTATTATTTCCTTCAAGTTTTTATTTTACTGCATATTTTAAAGTTTCTATTTGTTTGTGAGATTAAAGGTGAATCAAACCCAACGATCATTTTAATAGTATGTGATAGGTAAGCTATCGATATTATGTGATAGGTAAGCTATCGATCATTTTAATATTATGTGATAGGTAAGCAATCAATCATTTTAATATGATGTGATAGGTAGCTATCGATCAGTTTGATATGATGTGATAGGTAAGCTATCGATCATTTTAATATTACATGATAGGTAAGCTATCGATCAGTTTGATATTATGTGATAGGTAAGCTATCGATCATTTCAATATTACTTGATAGGTAAGCTATCGACGAGCAAGTCAAGTTAAACATTTATTGCTTTAGCATTACATAACTTGTGCGTAGTAAAGCTGATAATATTATGTGTATGTCAGTAGTCCTTTAATACAAAGATTGGCTATATATTGTATACTCTTCATTTTATTCTTCCATTGTTATTTTAATGCGCCTTATTAATGATTCTGCTGGTTTCAGTTTTATGTCAGATTTTCTTTATTTCTTTATATTCTGATATTTTCTTTCGATTTATAACAATTCTTATACGTAATCGATTATACTTGCTCTAATTATTGTCATATTTAGTCATTCATTGTTATATTGTATTCTACTTTAACCATTTATTCATTTTACTTTCTTTAAAGAAAAGTTGCTTTCTTTCGTTCCTCCTATTTCTATATTATGAATTAATCTTTGATATTAATCACGCGTAATACAGTGAATATTAGAAGAGTATTGTTAAATATTATCATAATAACAATGACTGGCTGTCCACTGTTATACCATTGATTGTGTTACTCAAAATCATACTAACACATTGTCTTAGACATTAATTAATAACAATGACATGTTTTGGTTTTTAATCCAGTTTTTTGTTCTATTATTATGATCTCTAATTGTGTTTCTTTGAAGACAATAGGAACACGTGACTGACGTATTATAGTAAGATTCTAACATAATAGCAACAAAGATAATGTTCTGTATATTTGACATGAACCTTAAAATGCAATGATCTGCTCTCCACATATATCTTTCATTCTTCTTGTATCGTTATTTGGCTTCTTCTTATCAATTATGCTGGTTGATAATTAATGAATATTCATGATCTCTTCATTTTAATTCAGTTTTTGTCGTATTTGCTTTATCGTAATTGGATATTATGAAGCTATAAAGTTTACCAATATAAACCCAAGCCCTGTCACGCAAAACTGAATATATTTACATAACTACAAACACAGATTAACATATAAATATGGAAAAATCACTGCGTTGCGGTATCTGTTTATGATAATACATATTTCCAAGGAAATAATTATCCCTTTTTTTTGTAATTGTTCTTGGTATCTTCCGTATTTCTGTATGCTTTTACAAATATACAATTTTTACAACCAAACACACTTGTTCCCTTTGAGGCGATTCTGGTCTCTCATTGTGATACACTTACAACCGATTCATTCCATTTATCTGTTACTATATCATAAGTTCGTATCGTAGAATCTAATTAACGAACTATTGATATGTACTGATGTTATAATGTCAATGGAAGCAATAAAAGAAAACTAATCAGAGAAATATTGTCACAGTGTTATTTCTGTGTAACATGTAGTCTATGTACTAATTTGTAGTTTCAACCTCTTACTCTTTCCTGTCTCTGCATCAAGGTTACAGAAGGCTAAAGTGGGCATGAATTGATGCTTAACACAATAACATCGTAATAAAAGCTAAAAATTAATATTTCAATATTTCAATGACATTGAACATATAATTGCTATAGTAATATATATGTATTTAAGATGAATAAGGATAGGCCTCAAGTATGCTAGTACGTAGTCCAGTTATGGCCACTGATGCTTCAATACACAATAATTTAATGCGGCCACCCTAAATTTATCTTTGTCCTCACTGAGACATTTAAGGCACAATACAATTGTTAATACATATGTTGTAAGTAAGCTTCTTCACTCATCGTACGCTACACTTGGAGGGCCTTAAGTGGCCCAAAATTGCCTCAATTTCCCCAATGTTTGCACCTTATGTACTTAATTCATGCTCTTAAAAATTCAAGCATAAGAAATAAAATTAGAAAAAAACACAAAAGATCCTATTTTTTATGATATCAAAAAAGATAATATCCTAGCTGTTACAATTTGGACACTTTCCTTGAAGCAATTAAGCGGATCTAAAATTAATACTAGATACTTAATATAGTAGTCAGCTATGTAACCTTAAGAAGAGACAGACATGAAATCATCATTATTAAACTATGTGATAGAGTACGAAGTCTATGCCATCTTAAATAGGAGACAAAGAATATCATCATGATTAAACTATCTGATACAGTACGTAGTCCATGCCACCTTAAATAGGATACAAAGAATATCATCATTATTGATCTATGTGATAGAGTACTTAGTCTATGCCACCTTAAATAGGAGACACAAAGAATATCATCATTATTAAACTATGTGATAGAGTACTCAGTCTATACCACCTTAAATAGGAGACACAAAGAATATCATCATTATTGATCTATGTGATAGAGTACTCAGTCTATGCCACCTTAAATATGAGACACACAGAATATCATCATTATTGAACTATGTGATAGAGTACTTAGTCTATGTCACCTTAAATAGGAGACACAAAGAATATCATCATTGTTGATCTATGTAATATAGTACTTAGTCTATGCCACATTAAATAGAAGACACAATAAAAATCATCATTATTAAACTATGTGATAGCGTACTCAGTCTATGTCACCTTAAATAGGAGACACATATCATATCATCATTATGAACTATGTGATGGAGTACGTAGTCTGTGCCACATTAAATAAAAGACACAAAGAATATCATCATTATTGATCTATGTGATAGAGTACTTAGTCTATGCCACCTTAAATAGGAGGCACAAAGAATATCATCATTATTAAACTATGTGATAAAGTACTTAGTCTATGCCACCTTAAATAGGAGACACAAAGAATATCATCATTATTGATCTATGTGATAGAGTACTTAGTCTATGCCACCTTAAATA
>KN886864.1:38739-51261 GCA_000934455.1 Apostichopus parvimensis
AAATTAAGTCCATGATAGTATTTGGAAAATATCCTTGACTGTCTCAGAGTCTGCTATAACAGAAAAGGAAAAACTGTTGTCCCTAGAGTTAAAAGCAAAAAATGGAATACTACTTATATTTAAAAGCTGAAACCATGATCAATTTGTTGCTGATCCTAAAAAGAAAATTAATCAGTGAGATAAATTTAATGGTTACATCACTATATAACCATCAAATCACTTTTAAAGGTCATCACTATTGCCTCTAACAAGCCAAAATTGGCCGACAGGTTAATAAGTAGTTTCTTCATGGTTGCAACTCAAAACCTACTGCAAGACAATGAGACCGGCAACCAGTCGGAAAAAATTCTTTGAATGTTGTCTTTAGAATTCTTCTTGAGGTTTCAACTTGACTGCACAGCGAACACTTTTAACTTTCCAACACACTAATTGGCTATAATGATGACCTTTAACTATAAAGTGCAGCATTTTATTAAGCTTGTCACTTTCTTTCTTTCATTCAATTTTTTTTGTTGCTCATCATAACATTAATCAATGAAAATCAAAAAAATGGGGATTTTTTTTACCCCCTTCAAATTTAAAAGATCTTGCTTTGAACAGAATGTTTTTCAATTCATAATATACACTTCAAGAAACAAAGACAACTCAATCAGAATGTGACGACACAAAAAATAGCCATGAATACAGAAGACGCATGAAGTTGTTATATTCCAGTACTGGTCAAGTCCTATTCCATTGTTCTTTGGTACATGAGGCAGAGGCGGCTCACATTCGAGAGGGTTGTCCTCCGGCGATGACCATGTTCTCTCCGGTGATGTACGAGGCGTCGTCCGAGGCCAAGAAAGCTACCGCTCCGGCACATTCCTCTGGCTGGCCCACTCTGCAATCCGAGAAATAATTCAGTTTGTTCCGTTTGTCGACATTTCCAGTTAATTGGACATGGACAACAATTGGTATGATGTCATGGTTTATGTACTCAACAGCATTCATTCATTCATTCCCTAATTCATTAAAATCTCATGACAATTTCATTCATTCCAAAAGTTCATTCAAGTGAAGATTTTATTTTTTTTTAAATCCAAGTTAATTCATTCATTGTTGAGGTTAACTATCGCTTTTTTCCTTCTTCTGGAGATTGGGGTGAGGAGGTGGGGGGGGGGGGGATTTCATTCATTTGAAAGTAAAATGGTATTTGTCTAAATTTACATAATCCCAGCATATCAATACTGCATGAAATTATTATATATGTTGAATGTAATTGTCTGTTAATACCTTTTCACCAGAAAACAACTGATATAACAATGCACATTACCTTCCCATCGAGACTGATGAAAGATTCTTTTGAAGGACCTCATCATTTTCAGTGAGCTGCAAAAGACAAGGAGAAAATATGATATTTGTAATCCTTTTGTGCACTTTTCTTTAAAGATAGTCATTACGACCTGTCAAAACTTTTCTGAAAAGGTTAACAAAAACTCGGGTTTTAATACATATTTTGGTCTTTCATTACTCAGAATCAGGCTGAAACACACATGCGATATCAGCCCTCCCCTCCCCCCCCCCCCCCCACATGTACAGCTTATTAGATATGGTGGAAGACTGTGGCTATAGAGTTGTTCAAGCATTAAAATGTGTTCAAGCATGTTTAATTTGGTCACATATAAATTTTAAGAATAATATCTACCATATAAGTATACACATAGACAAATAACTTTATTTTACAGAGTTAACATGGACAACATAGCTGTTGTTAATCTAGACTCCTACCTTAGAACCCCAACAGAGGATCACACAAAAACAAGAAAAACACAATGTGAAATATGAATAGTTGCTCCTTTAGTTAGCTCTAAAATATTAAAACCATGCTGTTTCAGCAGTGTTTTACTATAACTTTTTATTATAAATGATTAATTTCAAAATGTAAAACTCTATCTTATTTTTCTGTTTTTATCGATTGATACATATTTTATTCTTGCATTGTACATTATGAAAGGGAAAATCGAGGGGAAAACGGTGAAACTCACAGCTGAGCTGAATTTGGTCTCTATGATGCCCGGAGCAATACCATTGACTCGGATCCCTTCACCTGATACGGTGTGTGACAGCGCTTTGGTAAGGCCGAGGATGGCTGTCTTACTGATGGAATAGGCACCAAGAAACTACCAAGAAACAAACAAATAATAAATACCAAATGAAGGATAAGAAAATATATATATATAAATAAATGGAATAGGCACCCAGAAACTACAAACAAACAAAGAAATAAAACACCAAATGAAGGATAAGAAAATATATATATAAATAAATGGAATAGGCACCCAGAAACTACGAACAAATAAACAAATAATAAACAGCAAACAAAGGATAAGGAAATACATAAAAATAAATGGAATAGGCACCCAGAAACTACAAACAAACAAAGAAATAATAAACACCAAATGAAGGATAAGAAAATACATAAAAATAAATGGAATAGACAACAGAAACTACAAACAAACAAACACCAAATGAAGGATAAGAAAATACAAAAAAATAAATCGAATAGGCACCCAGAAACTACAAACAAACAAAGAAAGAAGGAACAGCAAATGAATGATAAAAATATATATAAATGATAGCGATAAAACTAGACGATGCCGTTCGACCAGGAATTCCCAAAGTATGGGTCACAAACTTGACGGGTTAAGTTTCTTTTCAAATGTTGAAGTAACAGTCGAACTGTTGAACAGTCAAACATTTTGAGCTTTCTTGTTGCATGCGATTAAATACTACAGTGAAAACGTGTCCCAGCAACAAATTTGTTGGTGATTGTATTGAATTTGTTAGATACTAGCTTATTTTACAAGTCTTGATTTATTGAAATAATCTATAATTTGTAGGATTAATTGCAATCCTCATTTCATGTAAAACGTGGCAGGTTTGAACAAGTTATCGAGCAAACTTACAACACAGCTTTAAAATGGTCAAAAGTAGGCCCCAAAATAAACTTCCAATTTTACTTTAAAGTAAAGTCTTGTGGAAGTTCTAACTGCCTAAGTTTGTTTAAAAAATTTAAAAAGGGGGGGGTGGGGACCAAAGAGGTACTATATGGTCAACTTAATGTCTCATAGAAGACAGTTCTAAAAAGGTGATTGTAGATTCTATAGGTATGAAAACTTCACCACAGAGGACCAGTCTTGATATTTCTAGCTCGTAACCATGGCAACACAGACAGACTGTTAATATATAAAGACTCGTTACCAAAAGACGTTAATCGTGATAATAATATGAAACACTCAAGACAATTTAAGCTAAACTTAACTTTATCTAAAAACAAAAATGACTATCTGCCAGTATCTGGTGATTTTTATACAATAAGCTGAGATCATTTTGCTGTAGATTTAAAATTAAATTTGATAACAGTACAGGTGGTACCAGTTGCTCACACATGTCCAGTCTTTTTATGTCTCAAAGTTGGCGTTTATGTCCTCTAGTAGGATTTTTGCCTACTTTACCCATTCAGATTCCGAAGTAAACATCTTAACTTTGTGAGCGTTCGACGATATTACCACAGACAGACCATGCAAGACATCAAGGCTAAGTCATCAACAAGGACAACCTTCAGGAATAAACCAGTGCTTCTCATTATATTGATTACATGCATACATTGAGGGTTTCAAATTAGATATTAATAGTAACATACATTGTATGAAGCCTGGTTATCTAACGGTATGTTTGCAATCACTTATCAGAGCGCAAAGAATGTGGTGAACCGTCCTGAATGAGACGAATAGTTTCCTTCCTCGGGTTCATGAATTAAAACAGCTGCAATGTTTGACGATGGCCAGTCATTTGCATAAATTTGCATACGTGTTTTATAGTGTATGTTGGTTGAAAATCTAATACCTTGGGAGTACATATTCCATTGTAAGCTGGTTGAAATTTAGTACCTTCATTCCAAAATGGATCTTTTAAAGTATTGAGAAAAGTCTGTTTATCCACAAAGCAAATATCAACACTTTGCCAAGACACGACCCAGATTTGCCAACTCTCCTGGTTGGTATCGAATGATCACGCCACTGTGTACTTGCAGTGCTACGATAGTGCGACGTTCATTCCTCCCTAATATTCTGAATGTTTAGGGATGGAAAACTTCTATAAATCTCCCTATTTTCTTGAAAGAGACCAGTCAGCAGATGTGCTTACCCACACTCGATTTTTAGTGGAAAGAACCTATTGCCGTGCAACTTTTGCAATGAACTATCAGAAATGAAGTTTAGTTGTAAATATCAACTTTTGAAAAACAACAAAACATACACTAATTTATGACAAGAATTAATGTATTTCTTTTCCATTCTTCTTCTTCTTCTTATTCTTTTTATTTATTTGGTAAATTCTTTGAAAATTATATCAGCACATATGCAGCATAAGAGCTCATTATTGGACTGAGGTAACATTTTATCCGTCACTCACATCCAACACAGGCCTTGACGTGTTAACTCAGTCTGAGCTATAAGCCCTACCTACTACTGGCATGGACTATAAAGTCACTTTGTGAAAATTGAGAACAATGAGGCAGTTAAAATCTAGTTTACTCTGCTTGTCTTTTCTTTATCAACAGCCTAAATTTAAAAATAGTCTCTTTATCTGTAAAAGTAAACAGGGTAGGCTGCTTCAAGCCTAGGCCCACAGCAATCGTGTAAATACAACCTTTGAACTGTGGTCTCATTACAGGTCTAAGAACAGAGGGCTCTAAAATACCCAAGGCATTTAAACCTCTACGCATGCGTCAGCCACGAAGGGCAACGTGGCAAGGCCTCGAATATGGAGAGGTCTCCCCTCCTAGGCGGGCGACGTTGCATCACATTCGGGAAGGAAGAACTATTTTTAGGAACGCAAAGCAGATAATAATCAGATTAAACTTGGTACTTACGTTAATCGGTAGGAAGCCAGCTATCGATGCTACAAATACAATCGAGCCTCCTCTAAAAATAGAAGAGTAAAAGATAAGTGATGCTCATTGCCAAAGATTCTAAGAAGGGAAAAAATATACATATATATATTTATTTTAAATTTAGGGACAAATACCACAGAGTTTGTTGAAGTACGTGCCACGTACACGCCACAAAAAATACATGCCACATATACACCGGAAGAAGGTACCATCAATAATGTCTGTTTTATATTAAACACCAAAAAAAATCAAATATTAATTTAATGAAACTATTCATAGAGTGCATTGTAGAAAAAGCTCAAAATCCCACAGTAGTATTTGCTTTTTGTAAAACAATTGATAATCAAACTAGAACTGCTGAGGTGGCATACACCAATTAGGGTTGACATCATCCGCTTGAGCGTTCTCTCTCGGTCTTTTAAGTAGGTGACTTGGTTAAGTCTGAGTATCCAAATTGACATGTTACATCTGATGCAAAAATTGGGTCAAATTGACAAATTTTTAGACCATTTTAGGCCTTCCTAGAACAGAATAAGGATATGGTTTACTGGTGAGTAAAAAGGCTTGTTTATAAGTGGTGACAAATTTGGGCTCCCATAGTTAAAAATGTGCACGGCCATGATAACGAAAAGTGAAGATGCCACAAAAGGACAATTTGTCGGCTATCCAGTGAGGAGTAGGAGTTCAGCTAGGTGTGACTTGTTAAAACTTACCCTCTTTCTTGTAGGTATGGAACAGTCTCTTTGGCCAGGAAAAATGTGGATTTTACATTAATTTCAAAAATCTGGAAAAGGGCAAAGAACACAGGTTTTTGAGTTTTGGTACCGTCAAGGAGATGCATATCAAATGAATATTTATGAGACAAAGTAATTTGGTGCAACACTGCATATTCATGAAGCAACTCTTGAAACCAGCTGGATGGAACGATGTTCCAATGCTCATATCACTCCATACTGTCGTCTAATATCATGCTTCAAAGCAATTGTACTGACAGTATGAACAGTTCCCAGAGCTTATACATTCCCACATACAAATTGTAACAGGGACAGGCCAGTGTAAATATCTCTAATTATCATCTTACAGCAATACATGTGCAGGATTCCATGAAAATAGGTTTTTTTTGTAAAAACGTTTTATCTTCTTACCTTATCCCAAGCATCTTCAGGTGTCTGTGAAGTCAATACAATAAAAAAAAATTACCAAGGAGTGTATCATGTACTGATTTACCACCGATTCACAGCATGTGCTTTTTGTTTGGGAGGGAGGGAGGGAGGGAGGGAGGGCGTCCTGTAGACAAATTACGCAATGAATTGAAAGTTCCTTTGGCAATGTTTGAGTCATACATCCTATACAAAATCATGTAATTCTTGGTTTGTGAAATAAAATAAAAAAAAAATAATAACACAACATATCAAAATTTACAGTAGTCTTGATATGTCATATGAAATTGTTCAACCAATTAGTCAATTAATCAATCAATTAAAATTTGCATAAGAGTGATCTTTTCTTTGTTAAAGTTTCTTTTTCTGTCTGGGCTTTCATGCACTTTGTCTACACATTGCTATTTTTTGTACTACTGTTGATTCCTTGAGATCATTCAATACATGGCTTTTTTCAAGCTGTTTGGTGGAAGTCTGTTTTTAAGTCTGTGGTTTATATTTTGTTTGAATGAGCTTTGCCAAGTGTTTTAGATTGCCAACTTAAGGTTTGAGTATTCTCCATGTCAACGGGAAACATTTTAGATTTAAAGAGACCGCTGCACGATTCTATGGAGAGATGAAAGAGGGAATCCACTTGACAGACATATAGACCAAGTAGTTTGTTCATCTAACCGTTCAACTAGAATTAGCTATAAATTTCCTTCCGAAGTCACTCATTATAGCTCACCTTACAGTAGATTGCCCCATCAACCTTCAACTACACAGATCATGTGCAGTATCTAATCCATTTTGAAGGGACTCATTAAAATCTCACTGGACATAACTTCCTCATGAACATATCCTTACAGTCTCAAAGGCAAGGAAACTGGGGTAAAGCATGGACCAAGTTTGGTGTTTGTGGCCAAGCTATATCTTGGGTGACGTATCTTATAGAGATTACCACAGAGAGAGTGCAACTGATACACTGACATATAATAACAATAGCATCTTGGTATCTCCATAGACCTACTGTATATACCTCTTATACTTACATCTAAAATAGGACCAAAGTATGGATTAACAGCTGCATTTGAAACCAATATATCGATTCCACCAAAGTGATCTTTTGCCTGAAGAAGAAAGAAAACGCATCGTGAGAAATATGGACTGTGTTAAAGGCCTGTTCGGGTCAGTGGAAACGGTAACGATGTGACTCGACGATGAAATTTAAATGAAGTACGTCGTATTCGTAACTGCAATAGTGGGGGGGGGGAGGGAGGGGAGGGTTTGGCATGGAGACAAAGTGGGGACAAGAGGAAAGTATTGTTATTGTGAAGTTTGTCTCATATTCAGACTGATATTTAAATCTAGAATATTGTAGCTACAACATATCTTTTGTCTGTGTGTTAGTTGATTACCATATATTTTCTTTATTTTAAATAACTTTGAACTCTCAAAACTCCCTGGAAACCATAGGGTCAACAAGACCACTGAAGCATTTGTATCTAATTTGACAATGACACTTCTTCCCAAAGGCAATAGACCTTGATGTTGTAATTTGTAAACAAATTTATGCTGTGCTATCGATGTAATTAGAAGTTACAGTACTTACTAACCAGTATCACAACATCACAAATTTCCACTATATGAAGTGATTTTCACATCTGTGACGCGACACGTTATCAACTTTTCTTTAGTGTTCTGTTCTACAGTCATGCACTATTATTGTGTTTGGTTCCACTTGGTGTGTCACCCCTGCCTAAGAATAGCCTCTGATACATTGCTGAGGGGAGGTACGTCTTTGGGAGGTGGAGGGGAGTGGGGGAGGTAAATGGATCCTGACGACCAACTGATATGTTCAGATGATAAACAACAAAGTTGATTTGTTCTTCACAAATATCAAGTATATAATACACAAATCTGCAAAATAGACTTAAGAAAATGTAAAAGGAGTGATTGTCATGGAAACCAATATCATTGCACCTACCGCTTTCAATAAATTTAACCTATCTTCTTCTTTCCCCACGTGACACGTGACGCCATGAACCTTCTCGATTTTCAAGTCTTTCAGACCCTGTACAGCTTTGTCAACATTTGCCTGTCTCCTACTGCTTATGACTACCGATGCTCCTTCTAAGGCAAGTCGCTTGGCGATAGCATACCCGATACTGCAACAACAGAAATGATGAGGAAGAGAAACCATGACAACAATCGCAAGTTCAACATATATATAAATATTTTTAAAGGTCATCAGTATACCTCTCAATTTTAAAAAATGCTAAAACATTGCTTAAACATTTCAAAAAGTAATGATCCTTAATTGATATTCTAAGTTACCCACAGATGTTTTGCTCTGATGTTGAAAAGATTCAAATGATACAATTTATTGTTTTCGTGATACAAACAAATATATTGAGCGTCTAGTCGCAGTTTAAGAGACCTGTGCAATCAGTTTAGCATACACTGTATGTGGCAACTTTTGGTGACAATTTTGATGACCTTTCAATTCTCTATAAATGAATATTCAATTATCTTTCAAGAGTTTGGCAGTTTTTTTATTTATTAAATATGATCACCATCTCTTGAAAGGATCTATTTTTGATCTGACTTAAAGTAAATGTTGATACTACCGTATACCTTACTAAAAATAATGCCATGCTGTAACAATTGGAGTTATAATCCTATTCAAACAGATCTGTAACACTTTCAAGAGAAACAGTTAACATTGTTTCTCTGATAACCAGCTGATTGCGATGTATCCCACAAACAGAAAGTCGAAAAATGTCCTATGACACTGACTAAGTGTAAGTAAATCAACAACAGAAAATATGGCTAGGAAGATATTAAAACAAACTGTAAGAATAAAAAGAAATGTCTTCCACTATAGGCGTTTGTCACTTATATAGATGTGTGTGTGTGTGTAACTTGAGTTCCAAGATGGCTGAAAGATGGGCTTCAGGTTCATTCCTGATATAACTGAAGTTAATAGCAGAGTTCTAGGTTGATTCCAGTTACCAATGATGTTCAAGGTTAACTGTACTATTTGTAACGAAACATTCAATATGGTGTTTTGGTGTGTGACGGTGTGTCTGAGTGTGTGTGGTTTTTCTTTTCATTATTTCAGAGAACTTTTTAGATCAGAGAAAATAGGAAATGTCATTTGCCATTTTTTGGCAGCCCCCCCCCCCCCCCTAAGAAAACAAGAATTAGCAGCACAACAATCTACACAGTTATGTATCCACTTAACTTTCTTCAGTTGATCACCTGATTCACATGATGCATATATAAGTGTCATTGGGAGTACAATAGTTTTTGATGGCACTGTCATTCCTGTATAAGTTTCATAGATAATTTTTTATGATGAATTACTATTTAGTTACTAAAAGGTATGATGGAGTGCTTTATGCACATTAAGAGTGTCATGCCAAGTTTGCACAACAAACTGCACATTGACAATAGTAATGTATATACTTGATATTTAGGATTTTAACATACTGTATAGTGGTTTCCTTAAAAGTTATATCCCAAGTATCATTAACCAAAGAACAAACATGTAAGATACCAGAGAGCTATTCTTGTATTCTCAAGGGCGATATTTATTTACCTAGTTTATCAGTGCGGGTCTAATTCAGTAAGCTCAGAGGATCTAAATAACTTTCTGAGCTTGAAATAATCCAGTGCTGTTAACCAAAAGAGCACAAAGTTCAAATTCAGATACAGTATGTGGTTACAACTAAGCTGGCAATGTGCATTACGGTAATCTCTGTGGTCTGATTGGTCTCAACATACATGTATAAAGAAAAAGGAGAGATAACAGAAGGGTTCAAAGAACTTCTGTTTTGGAGAATACAAAAATTGTCAGTTTGTGTTGAGTTTGACTCATTCTACTGACTACTACAATCAAGCATTACAGGGAAAGATAAGGTACCCAAAACCACATGCCTAATCTTGTTTTTAGGGCCCAAATAATTAACATATTGGACTAGTGTGGTTAATAGTAAACTGAGGTTCTCACCATATGTACACATAGATCTCTTAATTTAGTTAGTGTCTAGGACAACTAGAAGAGTACTGTACAACTTTCTTACATATATAATTATTTTGAATTCAGCATATTCAACATATATTAGATATACCTGACACAATTAATCTGTGACTGAACAACTTCAAGCTGGTCTACAAATAGTGTGATTTTGTTTTGTTGTGACACAAATTACCAATCATTGAGTGTACATTCAATCTTTGAGTGTTCACTGTTCATGGGGTTCATACAATGTCATGTGACTTGATCTTGATCTGTATATTTCCAATTATGAGAGCTTTATTTTATTACTTTGATGTTCTGTAGATCATAGAAACAAATGACTTTATGATCTCAGTAGTGAAATCTGTATTCGTGTATGTTTCATCTGTGAATGCTTCCGCTGTAAAGCCACATCTTTGCCGAGATCCCTACTCGACAGTTAGACTGAGATATATGTCTGATTATGTCCTACAATCACATCACTTGGTCACAATGACACAAAGTTTCGAAACCCAAGACATATAAATGCACTTTTAAAGACTCAGAGGGACACAGACTTTTAGTATGAGTACTAATGTATGTATAGCAACATTTATAAGAGCAGAGAACTAAAGTATTTTGGAGGAATACAATTTACCACCTTTAAAACAACTGCACCGAATGAGCATACATACACAGCACATACTGTATGATAAGATTATAATCATGTGCCTTGGCCCCAATCCAGTGTGTTATTTAAATAAACATCAGCATCAAAATAACGTTGGTTCCCGTCAGTATAGCTCTGCACTTCCTGTACCACTCTTAAATAGCACCCATTACCGAAAGCAACAATTGTTGTCCACCCTTATTCAAGCTGGCAGAGGTGTTCTCATTATGATCTTGTCCTTTAAAATTTGACAGTTTACTGATCAGACATAAGAATATTTTTGCCAAGAAAACACAAAACCAAGGGATATCATACATCACTTACCCATGATTGCATAACATTAGCCTACAGTACATATAATAAACCAAACTGAATTTGGGCATTGACCTTTTCTAGCCTGCTAGCCTATAAAAGGTAAGGTGACCAGACATCCCAAATTCCCAGGGACAGTCCCCAGATTTCATTACCATCCTCAGTTTATGGGAGTACCCAGATCATTAAAGTGCCATGATTGTCCAAGGTGTAAGCTACTGTATACAGTGATGGTACGAATTATAAGATTAGGCTAGGTAAGTGAAAACTTGTAACATTAGAATGCCTTATAGTTATAAGTTATCTAGCCTAACATTAAGACTTAGAGAACATTATGTCATCTATTTGACATTTATGTTTAGTGTGCAAGTCAAAGCTCGGGTAGAGCTAACTTGACATGTCCTACGGGACATTCCATAAACAGTGGTGATTTCTAGAATTGCAGTAGACAGTAAGACTTGCTAATGAATAGATGAGGATAGATAAAGTTTCAGCCTCCCCGGTCGGCGGTAGTAGCTAATCACGTCCGAAAACAGGTTAGGCTGGTTAGGCTATACTGGAGAAAGTTAAGGTTAAGTTAAGAAACTTAAGACCAATGTATGTACCATCCTTTGCTTACTTACCCTTGTGTTGAAGCGGTAACTACCGCCACCTTTCCTTGCAATCTATCTGGATAAACTTGAGACATGTTGCTCGGTAGAGAACTCATAGAGGCAGCTGCGTTAATTCCAAGTAGTGGAGACCTTACATTGGCAAGAAGCCTGGAGCCCAAGGTGCGAATCATTGTATAATATAGTATTTGCAGTGCAGGGACGAAGACTACGATAATTATAATTACCTAAACTCAAAGTACAAAGATGTGCGGTAGAATCAACGGTGGTAACTTTGTTTGTTACTCGTTCAAGAGTCAAACTGCAAATGCGAGCTTGTTAACCTTTTACAACAGTTTTAAAACAAACCTAAGTTGCCCTTATCTGCGCAGCGCAGGGGTAACGTTAGTTTTATCTTTGGATATCAAATGTAATTTATGGATTGAACTTGGCACTCGCTTATTTATTCTAATATTGTAGGCTAATGACTATAGCTGCCAGTACAGTTGGTAAAGTAAACACAGCACCGTGGTTATAATATGTGTAGTATCTCCCTTGTATTTTTGTTTCTTGTGCTGTCAATAAACGAATAAGAATAAGAACAATTAACGCACATCTATTGGAATGCAAGTGACGGAGGAGGAGGAGGAGGAGAGGGAAATGGTGGTGATAGGAATTCAAGGTGGGGAGGGGGTCGATGGGCGGGTTGTAAAGTTGAGGTGGGGATAAATCCCCGCTTTCAACCTCACTAAATATTAGCCCAACTGTATGCAGGGGCCGGGGAATCGGCTTATACGACTGAGCTTATAACTTTATTTGTTTTGTAGCCTACTTACTGTATTAACGTCTACACAGTAACCATAGGCGTAGGAGCC